>JAZGTK010000677.1:0-56742 GCA_036877625.1 Ambastaia sidthimunki
GAAATCTCAGACAGAGGATATGACACCTAATTGGCCCAGATATCACAGCATGAAATATTCATGATGTGATATAATAAAGGTGGACTTTTAAAGAGAATATGGTTTGTAATGATGAGGTTAAAGTGTTTTATCTGGCCTTTGACTGCTGTGAGATCCACCGGCACAGTTACTAGAAGCACACACACTGCCTCCCACCAGATCTATGTGTGTGTGTGTGTGTGTGTGTATTTACATAACCATATATTGAGGACAAATTTGTACCCAAAAGTCAGCAAAACCTGACAAATCTGAACATTGTATATTCTGAGTTAATATCATTTGTATAAACGATATAAAAATATACTAAAGAAAGTTTTTATAAAATTGTAAAAATGGAAAGTTTTCTGTTAGGAAGTGTGGATTAGGGTTACGTTATATTGTTTGTCACTAAGTGTCTTTGAATGCCCCCATTTAGATAGATATGTGTGTGTGTGTGTGTGTGTGTGTGTGTGTGTGTGTGTGTGATATGCTTGCATTAATCCGCTGTCTGCATTAAACATAACCCGTGACAGGTGAACTAGGGCAGATTAATATATTAACATCATATTTTGCTGCCCATAATGTGAGTCATAGCACCAGAAAACAAAAAAGCTTTGTTCTAAAGGGTTATTATAGGTGAAAGAGTGTGAGATACGCCCATCGTTTTAAAACAACTAGTACAGCAAGTGACGTTTCAATAGAAGACAAGTAACTCACAACCTTTTCTTATACAATCAGTATCAGAGAATCAATTAGAGCTTGTGAATCTCACATACAGAACTGCAATGTTGTAAATCTGAGGTTGCTACTAGCACTCCAATGTATTTTTTTTATCAGTATTTTGTCTTGTTTTCTGATAAAAAAAAATATGTAACGCATTCTTAAAACAAGATAATTCCATTGGCAATTTCTTTTTAAGCGCAAACGTTTCTAAAGTTGCCGTTAATTTAATTTAATTAACATTTGTGTATGTATGCATGTCGTATAATTCTTATATAAAGACTTCCCAGCTATTTTTCCAAGGTATCTACTTCTTTTTGCCATTGTCAGTTTTGGTTTGCTCACGGGCAGATTTGTAAGGCACTATTCTTTATAAAGCTGCTTTGAAAGAAATATGTATTGTGAAATGCACTATACAAATAAAACGAAATTGAAAATGTAAAGATGTTACTTGACAGCCAATGTTTACTTTTATTAAATGAAAGAAGCTTGGACATTCAAAATGTCCGATGTGAATGAACCCCTTTTGTATTCCACAAAAAAAAGTCATTTGAGTTTTGAAAGAAATGAGGGTGAGTAAATGATGACAGAACTTTTTTTGCAAAAGGAGTAAGAAAAATAAATAAATCAAGATACAGTCATTTAGAGTTTTTATATTTTTGTATTTAAAACTGCAATCTGTAACTTTTGCCTCTTTATCGCCATCTCTGTTTAAAACGTAAGATTGCAGGATACTTTCATGCTTTTCTTTATGTCTGTTGGAGTCAAATGAGATCGAGCTGCCATTTCAACCCAACAGCCCAAATTTTAAATCATTATTACAAAAGTAACAGAGCATTTTGAACACTGATCAATTATGTACTTGCTTAATAACTGAACTTTGTTTATTTTTAATTGAAAAAAGTTACAGATGGCAGCTTTAATATATTTTTTTGGACTGGATAAAATAAATCTTACAGGAAATTTTTTTTTGTACTGTTGCATGTTTCACATCATATTGTTTGGTCACCATTGGTTACGTGCTCTCTGTGCTCTCTGGTGCTCAGAAGACATCAGAAAGTACATCTCCTGTCTTCCTGCTGTCATCGCTGCCCACTGTTTTCCTGGAACGGAGTGAAGGTGAAGTATGTGGAAGTTTTTTCCGAGGACCTCGGCTGGAGAGGCCTCTTACTGCCCTTTGCTCGGCAGCGCTCTTAGAGAAACACACACACGGGAACACTAACAGGCAACACAGAAAGCCAATGAGCCTGTGCCAGGGATCGGTACGGATGCCAGACTGCCCCCTGCTGTAGTAATCTGGAAGAATTACATGGAGAGGAGTGAAAAAAAGAGTGTGCGAGTGTGAAAGTGTGTGTACAAGCTTGGATAAGCGAGCATGCAGGAGAGAGAGAGACAAAGAGACGGGCAAAGAGACAAAGCGGGAGAGTAGGAGAGAGAGAGATTTTTATAAGGATATAAAACTCATATAGGGCTTGTCACTTGTGTGTGGCGCTCTCTCTGGATTCTGCATCACAATGAATGACATCACACTCGCACAAAAAGGACCAGGCGATGGGCGCATTAGAGTCCTTTGTGAGAACAGACCTTGGCACATTTCACCTGTAATGAGTGGCTTCCAGCTCAGCTCCACTCAATAGTCTTCTCGTTTTTTTTCTAATGGATTGCTTTTATGATTCGTCCAAAACTGTTGGCTCGTGCCCCGCGCTCCTCTGTGTTACCGGGTTGGCCTTGGTCAGCCGCAAAAAACGACCGTCGTTTTCCCCAGTCGTGCCACAGAAAAGAAAGGCGGGCGAGAATAAAATAAGGTATTGAAATAAGAGAATAAAATGGAAAACCAAAATGGTTTTGGTGCTTTGTTTTATCTGCGAGTAATTAAATCCATTTTCCCCTTCCTTTCTTCCATTTTTGTGTAAAACCAACACTTGTAAAATTTGGCCATATAATTGTCTGCATGGTAGACACAACTGCAGCCAAACTATACCCAGAGGACTTCAGACTGCTGACATCCAAACCGTTTTGTAATGGAATGTTTGGGAATGAGCTCTGAGCCGGCTAAAACAAGTCTAACAATGCATATAGACATGGAATCATGTTCCTGCCTTGTAATCTTTCCTGAACCGGGTTGTGTCTATTCCAACATGGCCAAATAATTCTAAGAACTTATAATTCGATACCCAACCTAAAATTTTTAATTGTATTGAAATTACTGAATTTGCATTTTTATGCATTTATCCAAAGAGACTTGTGATGTCAAGGTATACATTTTTGTACTTCATCAGTACGTGTGGTTACATTTCCTGGTAATCGAACACCTGTGGCTCACAATCTGAATAATTGTCAAACAATTCGCTTGTTTGTTTGTTTATATTATTGTGGTCCAACTATATCAAAATGCAAGGTTACAAGGGTAATTTTTCATGCAGCGGGTATTGTGGTTGTAGGATATTTATGCGATTACCCACAATTCCTGGCACAGAAGTTGTAGTCACAGGGGCCATTAAGGGCCACTGTGAGAACCCAACATGGGCGGTCGCATAAACGCAGCCCTGCCTGAGCTGCTATCTGGACAGCCCAACCATTTCTACCTGACACTGATTTCTTCATCTGACAGTAATTTCAACCCTCAAAGTTAATGAATAATGGAGCGAATGTGCTTAAATTCTGAAGACAGAAGTCGGTTTAACATAACCACTGCCATCAGCACTGACATTAATTGCTCCCTAATTTTGGCAGTCGTGGTTCGGAGAGGCCTGCAGGAGAGTGTAAGTGCGTGAGCGGGGAATGGATATAAGCTCCTGACACACAGGGAGAGTGACATTGAGGGCCAGTAACTCGCGGGGCGAGAAAAACCTGATCGGGTCGCAGGAAAGATTCGCCTGGCCTGCCAACTGCAGAAAAGTGGGCGAAATTATCGTTGACCCTCTATACTTGTAAATTTAAAAGTTGGGTCCGTTTTCTCTGTAAGTGCTATTTAGTCATCCAGACGTGTTCTGGTTCTGTTACGTACAGCATGCTGTAGCATTTTGATTGCTGAAAGCCGTCAGGTGAACTGGACAGGTTGGAGACCTAGAATTATGACTAATGGTACTGCCATATTGAACATTTAAAGAGCCATGAAATAGCTTTACAGTGTTGTTTTTTGCAGGTTGTAGAGTGTTGCCTATTGAAACATGACATTTGGCCTGTAGGTTAAGTCACAGCTACGATTTGCTACTTGCTATTGCTAGTAGGTGGAAGATGGAATTTGGGGGAGGAGCTTTATAGGTCTAGAAAGCATTTTATTGGGCAGAAATTTGTTAACATCTCTTGAGTGCAGGATGAGTCATTATTTTTGTATTGTTGTTCTTGAAAAGAAAGAATAAATTTAAACTTAAGCCACTTTTAAAAATGTATAAATCATTTGCATTTCATAACAAAAAAATCAAACCAAGAGGCATTTATGTTAAAGAAAAACAGCAAAAAAACAGTTTAAGTGTGAGAAAAGGTCTAGCATCATTTGTTATATTTGTTTACAAATGCCATTTGGCTTGCTGTTTTGTTATCTTATGCACTGTAGCTAAAATGACAGTCATGGCTTTGGTCTGTATCTTAACACTGAATAATCAAACAAATGAATTAAACAGTACATATTTGCCTCTAACTGACTTTCAGGCAGTGCATGTAGGAAAAGCACAGTGTCTTATGAAGGATTTAGTGCCCTTTGATGTAAATGAGGTAGTCTTCACTTTTGTCCTCTTCGGGAGATACAAGAAGAAGAAGAGCAGCCACCTTGGCCCCCTTCTTTCGTCTCAGCCACCCAAGAGGTGGCGGGTAACATCAGCTTCCTGTCTAATTACTGGAGAGCACCATGTCTGGCCGAAAGGACAGTCTTGTGCCATTACACACGTCCTACTGGAGGCCACTTCTCTCACACTTTCTGCTCTTTCGTTCCCCCCCCAAAGCTTTCCACTGTCAGCTCCTGCTATTTGCTACCCCTTTACCCAGCCATTAAGACTGGCCCCTATCCAGGCCAGATCTTCAGAGAAGGGTCTCTGACATGGCCATATGCAACCCCAGCCAGTAGCTAGAGGGCTGACAAGAGAGAACTCTCTTGCATTTAATGACCCGTCACTACGGCCAGCTTTCTAAAACATCATTGGCCTTTTAATGTCCGTGCAGGGCATTGACTCAAAGTCAAAGTCAATTTTCTTTATTTTAGAAAAGACGGACTAAATAAATACTTTAAAGTAAAAGCATTTCTTTTCATGGGCTTTTTACCATTCGCCACATTTGTGCTCCATGTGGCAGGGCAATTATGTATAATTACTCTGAAGGGCCAGTGAGACTAAAAGATAACCTCAGAGATACCGAGCCCCCCGTCAGCCTCCGGCGATGGCCGGCCCTATTGTTTTACGGCCTGGACCGAGGCAGTAGGCTGCTGGCGGGATGTAGTATTCATTGTCATGACAGCAGGGTTGGAGAAGTTCAAGGTGTTTGTAGAACGAAGGGTTCACATTGGCCCAGAAGCTTCCAATCTGGTGATCCGGGGCCCTTTTGACCTGATCATCTGGTCCTGGCTGTCCAAGCATGTTCACGCTCTGTTTCCTGATACAACGAGACAAAGAGGCCAAGATATGATCTGACTGCTACTGCGTGCTGAGCAAGACCAAGTGATCATCAAGCTACCTGATCGCCACAAACCCACACCAATTCGGATCGTCCCGGGTGATCCCATCACAACTGGACAGCGTTGTGATTGGATCACTCAAACCACATTTGCAGGTACAGTAATAAAAAATGTGACTGTTGTGTTTGTAGTGTAAATGCATTATGCCCTTATATTAGCATGCAGTGAGACAGATCATGTGAAGCCCAAAGTTACTTAAATAACTGAGAATTTCATTTTATTCACTATATCTCAACTTTTACTTTTTCCCACATTTTCAGATAATAGTAAACTTATCAAAACTACACATATTGAATATTTATATAAATGTGTGTGTTTGTGTTATGTATATATGTGTGTGTGTGTGTGTCATGTATATATGTGTATGAATATGTGTGTGTGTGTGTGTGTGTGTCATGTATATATGTGTATGTATATGTGTGTGTGTGTGTGTGTGTAAATGTATATACACATATGTATGCATGTATATATGTCAGAATATGTATGTTTTTGTCTGCAAAACTACTTTTAACTTGTAAGTTGACCATTAGTGTGTATTTGTAAACAACATCAGTTTTATTTATCTACTGCTTTGTGCACAACACATTGAATAAGTTATATAGTGACAAAATCAGAGACCCTCACTAAATCCAACCACAAGTGTTTACTGGAGACTCACTACCAGGTGTAAACGCTATTGTGTCATCTGACCACACATCTGTAAACAGGGTCATAATGTATCTGAGAACATAAAAAGGGAAGTTCATTGTTCATTAGAAGTTTTATATCTGCAATTTAAACTAAAGTCACCTGTCTTTAACATAATCTGTCATACGCTGAGCGCATAGTACACTTCAGTCATTTCCCAGTCGCTGGAGTAAAGGCACTACGTGTTTATGCAGGTGTATTTGATATGCAGAAAGAGTAGCGTGTTGGTGGGGTCATATTAAAGGTCTAAGCTTCTGTTTCCGCCCAGTCTTCAGGGCTTCCGCCCCGGAGCCAAGTGAGTAGCCTGGTGCCCGGGTAGGACAAACAGTACGGCTTCAAGGTGGCACTGTGTAGTCTGAATCAGCGCTCTCCTCACGCTCCGCTAGTCCCCAGGGCATCCGCGCCGGGGCTGCTTTCATTTGCACCCACCACCACTCCGAAAAAAGAAAGATGCAGGGATTTGAATAATTCTGCATCGTAGTCACACAACAAAAGGTAGGCAGGCAAAAGAGAAAAAAACTATGGAAGCTGAAATTTTGCAGGCTGCTCCTCTTTGCTATGCTAAGGCTTAGCGCAAAAGCAGCGGGCAGCGTTTCAGGTGCGGCGGAGAAAGGCTGATAAAAGCAAGCGTGGGATTACACTTCATGACCAAAAGACATTCATCTCTCCTTTTTCCTCATTTCTTCTTCCCTTTTTTCCTTCCTTTTGTTCAGACGGCATCCTTGGCTTTCCCCTGTCAGCTCATCAGGACAAAGGCAGTCAAGCAGAATGCCTCAGCGCTGCTTGTATAATTAGCTGGACATCTCTTTCACCTTGCTGCACTGATAGTGGAGTGTGAGGCTTATGTCCCCCGAGGCATGTACAACCCCCCCGTCAGGCCGCCCGGCGCTGGTCTTCCTCCCCGTCACTGGCATTCAGAGCAAAAGTCTTCTACACCTTCCTTTACTCGAAACAAACCGTTCATCCGTGTGGATTATAGTATATGTATATTACAAAACGGTGTGATTTGTGTCCGTAATATACTGCACTGTATATACTTACTTTATCTTGTGTTTGTCAGTAGGGAACAATGTTAAAAAATGTCATCCCTGTTACCCTGATGTTGTGTAGTAAACAGTTGAATTAAAAAGGTAGAAATATCAGCATTGCGTTATCTTTCTGACAGGCGTTTTGTAGTTTCACTGTCTTGAGCACAAGGCTTGTAATGACAAATGAAACTGTAAGTCTGTCAACCCTGTTATCACTAACTCTGTCCCAGCTAACAGGAAACGTTCACATCAAAAATGTTTTTTGAACATTATATATCATATATCAAAACTGTTATTCTTAAGTTGTTAGTGAAATGTTTTAAAAATGTTACATAATTACAGTAAATGTTTAAATACAACCAAGCAATAATGTTAATACAACGTCTGAAAACTGTATTTTTCTAATGTTCCTAAAACTTTCAAATTAACATATTTCCTTTTTGTTACTTGGAAACGTAAGGGAAACGTCCTTACAACCTAATATTGTTAGCTGGGAAGTTGTGTAGTAAAACTGGAAATATCAGCCTTGCATTATCTTTCTGACAGGCGTTTTGTAGTTTCACTGTCTTGAGCACAAGGCTTACAATGACAAATGAAACTGTAAAGCTGTCAACCCTGTTACCACCAACCCTGTTACCTTTCTGAAGGCTTAATTATATCTCAGTATATGTTCAGATATATTAATGTAGCGCAAGATGACATAATACAGTTCATTAATACATTATTTGCTGATAGAGTCCTTAAAATCTTGAAATCAAACTGGAAAGGCCCCCGTTTCACAAAATGACCCTCCTGTGCTCTTGGTGTACAGCCGTGAAACAATGACACATGTGAAATGGAATAAATGACTCAATTATGAAGAGAGAGCGAGCGTGGCAGTGCTGCGGTGTGCAGGCTGGAGTCGTGTGTGCGATCAGAGGCGTTAGCTCAGCGGGGTGTTAATGCAAAATGGGCCAAACTCCTCAGCAGGGGCAGCAGCTGATTGACAACCACCCAACTCTGCTGACAGGCCTGCCCAGATCAGCCCGTGCTGTCCAAGCAGGAGTCTCCCCTGCCACCACTAACAGCACAGGAGTCACACACAGCTGCCGTACCACCAGGACAGGTACTCACATCTCCAACACTACACACTCTCTCTCTGTCTCTCTCTCTTCCTCTCTGTCACACGTGTATATATATATATATATATATACATACACACACACACACACATACATACATACATGCATACATAAACTCCTATATATTTCCCCTATATATATATGTATATATATATATATACATATATATATATATGCATTATTACCAAAGCATCATACATAAAACAATTATTGATAAGATTACATGATAAGAACTGTACAGTGTTAAAATAACAGTAGAGTGGTGTTAAAATGAAATAAAATAAGTTGCTCCAAATGAACTGAAATAAAACAAAGGTGCTTTTGCATTGTTTTTGTATTCAGTTATAGTAACTGCCTGGAAAAGACTGACCAGTACATTCTTCAGATGTGCTTCAGGGACAAAAGAAAACGGATTTGGAACAACATCAGGGTGAGTAAATGATTTTCATTTTCAGTGTAGAACTTAGAGAATTTAACTTTAGAATAATTGAAAAAATCAATATCTTGTCTGAATGTAAATGGTGCTACAACTCAACAGGGTCCTAAAAATACAGCTTCTCTATTTCTCCCTCTCACTTTTTTACTTCTCCTTTCAGCGAACTCCGGCTCAGAAGGCGATCGCTCACAGCCCCTCCTCTCCACTCGAGACCTCTGCAGCATTTCAACTTCATCTTGTCAATACGGGGATAAGGAGTCTGCCGGAAAGTTCATTAATTCCTGAGTAACCTATGCCTCAGTTTTGCTAATACCCACTTCTATTGATGTTTTTCTTTCACACGGAGTGGGCCAGGTTAACCTTACACCCCACCCCTGCCAGAAACAGCCCATTGTCAGGCCCACATCACGCCATAGAGATATACAAGGGGCATAAATGGGGCATCATTATGCCACGACCTAATGTGAGGGAATGCTGGGATGGTTTCGAACCCGAGCCCACCTGCCCTGGGAGACTCTACCCTCAGCCCTTGCCTAACACAGCTTGAGGCCTGAACAGGATGTATAGGCCCTGACCCCTGAGGTCATGTTCCGTGTGGAAATTCAAAAGCTTGACATCTGTTGCCTGGCTTTTTGATCGTGAAGTGAATAAGAAGCTCAGACCGCTTGTCAGCTAAACGCTTGTCCAAAGTGAAATAATATCCCTGCAAGCCACCTAGGCCATAATTAAGGGTTTTTTGTTGTTTATTTTCTTTTGTTTTTTGTGGAGGCTGATGAAAAGAGACGGGAAAGTAGGATGGTTCAGTTTTGCTGGGAAAGAGATGGAGGGGGGCGGGAGGTTTTTGTTTTATGGGACAATAGTGGCCATAGAGCTTATGCGCGAGGTCTTTTGTCACATTGGCCTGAAGCTGTTCCTCGGGCCCGTGTTTGCATTTACACAGGTGATCGTACTGTCAAAGCCACGGCACAGCCCTTTTTTTTAGAAGATCAAAGCTGTTTAAATCATTTTAGTAAATTAAAGTAGTTTGAAACACTTTGACTGTTAGATGTATTTGAATACCCTTTTGCACATTCGATTCAGCATATTCAGATGTTAAACAAACGAGTCGCTTTGAATACCGCTGTTTCACACATTTTCATTTTCAAATCCTCCAGAATGTGGGAGAAACAATATGTATGAAAATGAGGTTTGGATCCAGGGTCCCGCTCTCTGGAAAAAAAATTGTCCTGTACGCACAGGAACTTTCCCAACTGATGAGAAGCTTATCCTGTTTTGGGTGCGATAGACTTGCATTTTGGTTTTTGAGGGTCCCTGTTTTTTGAAGCAGAGCTGTTTAATAGTTTCCTGGCACAGTTGGCATGGTTACCAGTGGAGAAAAGCGGCGACTTAAACGTGGCAACTGAATCTCCCTGAACCTGCAATAATCTTCGGCCAATCTCCATCTTAACACCCAACTTCTGCAGGAGCTGCCGTCATGCCCCGTCCCGGTCTTCCCGCGTACGCTCTTATCCCAGCGCCTCACAAAGGCTTTTGTAACAGGATAAATGGTGTAAAAACGGGCGCTCCTGGAATCATTTCCCATCAAAGCCCTTTTATTGCCAGACATGTGGCATTTGTCTTTTTAATTTAAAAAGAAAATATCATGCAGTCTGTGTTGACTGCGCTGAACGTGCTGTGGTTGTTCAGCATCATGCTAGTGATGAAAATATAGATGAGGGTTTAGCGTTCTTCCGTGGCGAGCTTACTGGGCCAGAAACTGTATGTACAGCGAGAGCGCTAGCCAAAGCCTTTAACAACCCCTGCCATGATTAAAACACTATATTAAAATGACATGGGTGGTGGAAAAACATTCATGCCCTCAGCTCCTGAACCAAAGTCTGTGTTATTTATTGTTGTGGCCTGTATTGACCGGGTTACATTAGCCATTTTCATTTCTTTAAATATGATGATTGCTTCGGCGTGACAGACAGTTTAAATGATCTCACTTGCAAAATGCAACGGCTAAGTGTGTTTGGGCATATTCACAGTCGCATTTATAGTGAATGCGCTTGATTTATATCATCCTAAAATAAATCTGGTCATATTCAAAGTGGTTTGTAACTTGGCACTTACATACTGAGTCATGATGTTTGCCTTCATTCAGATTGTAAATGGCGAACACACGACAGCTCAAAGCCTGTACGACTCCATCAATGGTGTCAGTGTTAAAATTTGCAGTTTTCCAGTGTCTGATCGCACTGTGCCCGGAGGAATGTGTTATTGCTCAGAAGCTCTCAGTAATGTCTCAATTTATGCAACATGATCTCAGCTAACAGGGAAGGCTCTTAAAACGTTGGCTAATGTTCTGTGAAAGTTCTCTCCAAGTTATCAAAAAAGTTCTTGCAGTAACATTAGTAGAATTTTTTTATGTTGTATACCATATATATCAAAAATGTTATTTTTAAGTTGTTGGTGAAACGTTTTAAAAACGTTACAGAATTGAAAAGGTTTGAATAACATTCTATTAATGAAGCAGTATTGATAATACAGTGTCTAAAAAAAATGGGTGTCTGAATGTTTCTTGTTGGCTGGGATTTTGGGGAAACAAAAATAAGAAATTGTTGACATATAGTCAAAAGGAATTGAATGCAGATAGCATAACCCAAAAAATTAATTTGTGTTCATATTAAAATCTCTGATTTTTTTGTTTGAGACATTATTGAGATCTCTTTACACATAGTGAAGACATGTGAGCTCACTATGTTTCTCAGGAGGCTTAAGTAAAAAACTCAATTTCCTCATTTATTTTTAAACAATTCAGATTTTCAAAACATTTCATTTTAGGTTCATCTTACGAGTGCTGTTCTTTATTCAGTGACGAGAACTGTCAACATTGTGCCCAGCGAGGGGTCTAAAACCCGCGTCTGTCCGTGTGAGCGCACGACACACACACGCAGACACGCTAACGCAACAGGAAACTTCAGCAGTCGGAGCAAAAACACCAGATAACAAGGACAAGTGGACTCCTGCCGTCAGCTCAGCTCCGAGACAATACATGTCTGCACCGAAGACATGTGTCTGTATTTCTTAACAAACAAGCGGACACCCAGAGGTGTGGGCAGGGTCTGATCAGCTGTCAGTCGGCCCTTGAGAATTTCACAGAAAAATGCTTTGAGTGTGTGTTTCTGTATGTGAACTCCAGAAAATGCTGGTCACTTCCTGGTCTTTTTGACTGGCGTCTCTGTAAATAATCTTTTCTCATTGGTTTATTTTTATTTCTTTGGCCGTGTGTGGGGAGGAGGGGGCTAAAGTTCTTGGAGAGAACGCCCTTTCTTTCTTATCTTTGGCTTCACTTTGAATGTCACTGGTTGCTCACGATTGACAGAATAATATGCACTCATCATTTTGCTGAAGGAAAAAAAGGAAGTCTGAATGCTGGGTACATTTTTGGGGGTATTTGCTTCTTTTTAATCAGTGGAGAAAGACTGACAGGCCCAATCATAATAACACATCAACTGCTAAATGGGCCTTTGCAATCACTGTCACTGGCTTTCCATTAGGGAGTCCTGTATGTACGGACATCAATCAGCTTTTTGTGGCGTTATTTATTCATTATTTTATAATTTAACTATTTATCTATTTATTCATTCTAAACAATTGAATTGTGCACTTGGACTATGCTCTTGCTTAATCAAACAATGCTGTGACAACAGATTTTATTCATGTCCAGGTTGTCTCATTTCACAATAATGGAGTTGTTCTCTGTTACTTGGAGTTATTTTTGTTTAAAAACAAAGACTTTGGGCAAAAGGCTTCCCGGTGAGAAAGCAAAAGTTAATCTTATGAGCTGCAAATGGTTGCAGATCTCATACAAAAACTGGAATATAGTATTAGAAATAAGCAGAAATGTATTTCTCTCATTTTTTTTGTTTATATTTTTGATGTGATAAAGTCACTTAAACGACTAGTATTCAATGAATTGTGTTTAAAATAAATTGTATGTAAAGATCAGCGGTGGAAACCTTGTGTTAACTCAAATTAAGCAACCATGAAAATATTTGTCTTCATTTAAGAAGTCATGCAATCCATTATTTTAATGCTGCATACTTTAAATCGTGTCTGATTTCTTTCTGATTCAGCAGAACTTGCACCTAGAATCCAGTGGGTCACCTAGAGACTGGCAAACAAATAAAGAGTGAGTGAAATGTTAGCTGAACCACAAACCAATGGCCAGTTCATCAAAACTAGATCCCTGTTTAAAGAGGTAAGTTTCGTTTTGCATCTGCTGTTTTGAGGCTTCAAAAGGGAAATAAGCCCTGAACTTGATGTCTGGGTTTTAGAATTTTTTTGACAATGTGTCAATCATCTTGAACTGGAGGTTTTTCAAAGCACAAGTAAAATGTTAGTAGCACAAATACAATACTTGATCTCTACAGCATGCTTCCCACAATAAATAGTATTACTGTTTATAGTATGCATTAATAGTATGCATTTTATTTTTGTGCAAAACCATTGTGCCATTGCCCAGCTAACACAGCTAACAATCTCAGAACGTTCTCTCAGCGTTACCAAAATATGTTCTTGAAGTAATGTTAGTAGAACGTTTTTTAACATAATATATCATATATATTATTATATGATACATATAATAATATACTCTTATATACGTATAACCAAGCAATAACGTTAAAACAGCATTTAAAAAACTGGACAAAAATAAAACTTTTAACGTTTTTGTTACTTAATGGAAACATTAAGGAAACATTCTTACAACCTAAAATTGTTAATTGGGGCATTAACTAGATAAGAAAATTAATCAAATGAGAAGCAGACATGATGCCAGCCTCTGAAGCCCATCCACACAACGTCCCGCTCTGATGACCTTGGCCCCGTGCCCGGCCGGCTTGTGGGGCTTTTGCTGCGGGGTCAAAACGCAGTGACCTGTCTAGCCACTCCTGTCCATTAGACCAATTGCAAGCCAGCAGTGTGGCACGACCGGATCCCACTTTCTCTCCCTCGGCAGACAGGTTGTCAATTTATCACAGGGAGGTCACTATCTCTCATCTCTTCAGAGTGTCGTCCGATTCCTGAGCTGTGCGTTGCGGATTGGACGGGCTATTAAGCAAATTACCGCCTGGTCAGTTATTGCACTCCATGCAGTGTTCATCACATAACTCAAAGGGCCCGTTCATCCGCTTTTGACCCCAGGCACACTCTGCATATCTTGCGCTGCTAATTCATTGATTAAGTGCTCGTAGCTTCTGTTGTCGCTAGGGACGACGGGCAGGAAGTGGAAAGGAAACAACAATGCACCGTTATCGTAATCCTAAGCGGCGGGAGGGCGCATATAGGCACGCAGGCACGCAGCACATGCGATCGTAGCCTACTTGTTTGTGTTTTAAAACATGTAAATTATATAGCTCAGGAGGTATTACTGTGGCTACATGTAACCGGCAGAGCAGGAAGATTGGAGGTAATCAGATTAAGACCACATGCTGGCTATAGACAAAAACTCCAGTATAATACAACTTTTCCTTTTTTCTTGCCAAATGCTGGAACAGAGGAGAAATAATGAGAAATCAGGTCGGTGGTGTGTCCAGCTTTTTGAAAGGTTTGAATGCTGACCAAGCTAACAGGGAACATTCTCGAAACGTTGGCTAACATTCTCTAAAAGTTCTCTCAAAGTTATTCAAATGTTGTTTGAATTCAAATGTTTAACAGTACAGCATTAAAAATTAAATAATGTTCTTATACCCAAGCAATTACGTTGATACAATGTCTAAAAAACCTACAACCTTTTTAATGTTTTTGTTACATCATGGAAACGGTCTGAAAATGTTCTTAGAAGCTAAAATTGTTAGTTGAGGAGGTGACAGAGGCAGTTCATTGATCAGGTCTTTTCAGTAAATCAGAAACACTTATGAATCAGACTGGTTGCTAAATGACTCATTTACATTCGTCATGTCCGACTCAAACCAAAAACTGTTCATGTGTTATGATCTGCTTAAGGCTTGTGACAAATCTGGTGGCTCATATGACATGTCACACATTTAAAAATACACATTATGACCTTCTTATAATCAGTGGTGTTTCATGGAAAAAAATAAATGAAATGACACCACATAAGCAATAGTTTTGTTTTTTGTTAATTATTACTTCCGTCAGGCCAGCTAACAATTTTGGGTAGTAAGAATGTTTCCCTAAGATTTTCATTAAGTAACAAAAATGTTGAAAATGTTATTTTAAATGTTCTACGAATGTATTAACATTGTTGCTTGGTTATGAGAACATAATTCAAACATTAGCATTTTTAAATGTTCCACTAGCAACTTAAGAATAACATTTATAAATATAATCATATACAAATATAGTGTATATAATGTGTATGATATATGTTAAAAATGTTCTACTAAAAACGTTAGCCAACGTTCTGAAAATGTTCCCTGTTAGCTGAGAAAGTAATATAAGAATTGTTAATAGAACCATTAAGGAACTTAAATTAGTTAAATTCCTTCCTATTACCTACACTAAGCACAATTGTATTTTAACCATTACTGAAATGCCCCTGTTTATCCTTAATGCTAACTGCGCTGAGTCTATGTCTTTGTTAACAAACACTAAACAGCAATGAAAGACTGTGCTGTTTTTATTGTGTTTCTAGACTTCTAACAGTGTCTATTTTCATGCTGTTATCAAAACTAGGACAGAGGAGAGGGCATCTTTAAATGAGATTAACATTTGCTTGTGTATTTCATAGGCTCGCTGAGGCCTCGTTCATGATTGGAATAGAGCTGAAAAGATTATCACTCAAGAACAGCCATGAACCTCGATCATCTTTTAAAAAGCTACAGATCTCTACCTCAGGTTCACACGTGAGCTGATGGCTTCCGATACAGTGTTGGACAAATCAAGTCTTATTTTTCATCTCGCTGTTCTTAAAAATTGTTTCTCTCTTCTCATTTTAGGGCACGTTCACCTCAGAGGTTTCCGAGTCCATCAGAGATTGTTTCGAGATTGTGGTACGTTTGAATTTTGCAATTTCGGGGAGGGGCTTTCAATTGAACTCAGGTTCTGACCAAGTGTGAAAACAGTCTTAGTTGCCAATTTAGACTTTGGAGTTTCGTTTAGACAAGTCACCATTGAGAATACGCAATGAAAATAGTTTTACCGGCCTCAGAATTCATAAAGAGGCTGATTTCCGCCAATTATGAGTCGCTTACGAGGGTTGCGTTGACCTCGAAGACACCCCTATCCTGTCATAATGATTACTGAAATAAGTTCCTTTTTCCTCTTTATTTTGCACAAATTACTAACCGTCTTTTACGAGGTCAACACTCCCTCCCCTGATTGACGTGCTTGAATGTATAATGAACCGCTCGCCTGTTCCCACAAAAAGCCCCGGCTGGATCTCCTTCCCCTTCGAATTCCAGCGAGCTGCCCTTGATGTGCATGAGACCGGGCTGACGCACCCCTATCTGCGCTAATCATTACCCGCCAAAGCCTCCTCTTTTTTAATAAACGAGATAATTGGCTATCATTGTCTGGCTGGCTCTGTTTGGTGAGCAGGAATGGAAATGGCAGTGACCAGATGCCTTGCTCCCTCTCTCAAAGCTCTTTAATTAGAGAGGGCCCAGCGAACCTGAGGACCACGCCACTACAAAAGCAGGGAAAAGGGCAATTAACGGCCGAGTGGTCTCCTCTCCGTCCATCTGTCAGAGCGCAGGTGAAAGGATGATGAAGGAGGTCTATCCTCACAGGCCCATATGGAGACCCTTATGGGCAAAGAACGGCTCGCCTCTCAATAGAGCTACTTTAAGAAACATAGTGTGTTTTTTCCCATCTTTTTGCACTGGCATCAATATCTGCCTGGGATGAAAAAGGACAGCTGCGTGATCAACAGACAGGCAGTCTACCTATCTCGTTAGATGGTGTAAATGTAAATGAGTGGTTTTCCTGCTTTTAAACAATGCCATTATCAGAGCCACCCACCCACATGGAATACATATAGTGAAATTACAGCCGATATAAGTGATTTTCCTCTTACAAAAATAAATTTACAATAAACTTTCCACAGACAAAATATCATAGGCTATATAATTTTGTAAAGAGTGAATGGAAATTTTTCATCCTTTATTCACCCTCATGTTATTCCAATACATTCCAACCTGTATGATTTTTTTTTTCATTGGAACATGAAAAAGATATTTTGAAAAATGTCTCAGTGGTTTTGTGTCCATACAATGGAAGTCAATGGGTGCCAATGCTGTTTGCACAACATATTAAATGTCTTTCTTAAATGTCTTCTTTTGTGTTCCACAGAAGCAAAAAAGTCTTACAGGTTTGGAATGACATGAGGGTGAGTAAATGATGGAAAATTTGGGTGAACTATTCCTTTAAAGAGAAAAGCTTCTCTCATTGGCCGTTCTTTATTTTAAATTCTGTTGTTTCATTCTCTGCTTTGATGAAGGTTGCATGACTTAAACTAAAAGTATGCCAAAAATCTGATTCTAAATATTGTATTTCCCATAAGTAAGTTACCATAGTGTCTTCCTCTTTCCTCATGCTACACGACTGTACAACTTTACATGACTTAGCACACAGACCGAGGTTTAGATTTGCCTCACACAGGTGAGACGTAATTCTTCTGTTTTAACTTAACCAACATTATTAACATGATCTTAATTAATACCAGCAGTATTAAACCAGCGAACATGAGGAGGGCAGCCACGTACAATCGTGAAGAGATTATTCATTTGAAGCTAAGCGTACATGATCATTAAATATCGTAATGACTGTGAACAGCACAGTAGAACGTCTGGGGAATGTTTTTTTGTTGCGCTGAATTAATCCAAGTTCTCCGTGCAGTATATTTACTTAACGGCACTAAAACCCATGACAGAACGCCATCAGGCAAAATCCCTGATATTCAGATGACCTGTTTTTTGTCGGAACATTTCATTGGCTCTGTGCCCATTCAAATGTCTATAACCATTACGCTTATCAAACGGGGTATCAATGCAAATTCGTATTTTCTCAGCGAGCCGCAACAGCTCTGGCAGTTTACGATTTAAATAGAACTCTTTAGCAATTAGATGTAATTAGAAACTATTATTAGAAGCAGTAGATTCTAGGTTTCCTCTCTGGCCGATATTGTTCGTCTTGTTGTTCAGAGTGAACTTTGTGTGTGTTCAAAGAGATCATGAACGTGCCAAAGATTTTACAAACAATATGCACGGTTTAGGATAAGAGGCATAAAGAATATAGGCCAGATGTATACGGGCATTTCCATAAGTGGTTAGCATCACTATTTTAAGGCAAGTGCTTCAGACTTTTTTAGATTGTAAGAATGTTTCCCTAAGTAACAAAAGCATTAAAATGTTATTTGGTTTGTTCTAGGAATGTTTAAAACGTCCAGTTTTTTAGACGTTGTATTAACGTTATTGCTTAGTGTTGAGAACGGTATTCAAACTTTTTGATTTTTTAATGTTTTTTAAATGTTGCACGGACAACTTTAGAATAGCGTTTTTGATACATAATATATAATGTTCTGAGAACGTTCCCTGTTAGCTGGGTTTGTGCCACAGCTTTATCAGATCTGCATGTGTGGGTTTTTCAGGGCAGCTTTTTTGGGATATCGATTGTCTGCACACACTCAAAAACAGCCAAAGATGTGGTCGGGTCCCAGAAACAGACCGATGGGAGTTTTTTAAACGTGTCCACACCTGACAATGTCTCATTCCAGTTTTGAAACTGTTGTGTTGATTGCAAGTTTTTTTATGTTATAACTGCTGAAACGTTGGACAAGGATGAATAGGTGTCTGATCACAGCCGTGGTACTGACCCAAAATATGACATCAACCTTCACGTAAAAGAGGCCCGTGTCGATTTATCATTCTAATTATCCAAGGCAGGTCTGGGGCTGTGCTGCCCGGAGACAGTCTGACTAAGGAAAAATCCACCAGCAACGCACAGCCAAAGTGAATATTAATAGGGGGCTGCCGGTTGCAGACGTAGGATGCGTTTTATTACGAAGACTAATGGTGCACTTGGGTAAACCTTCATTGCAATATCTCAGCTTGTTTGACCCTCTCTGGCCTGCTTTGAATATAATGCCACAGATCTGCTCAGACCCTTAGAACTCAATATCTCACATGCAAGGCAATTTCAGAGTAACCCTGCACCCGTCTAGGTGTCGTGTCCTTTTATAAAGACCCCTTATAGGAGACGACACTATTCCCTACTCCCTTTCTGAATAAAAGGCCAAAGTTTGTTGCCTGCAAAACAGCTTTACGTTTCACCTTTTCCCAAACCGTCGTGGTAGGTGTGTATTATCGGCTGCGTCTAACAGTTTCTCTGGCATAAAGTTGTGTTTCTCAATGCCTGTGAGGTTCCTCCGCGCACACACCCAAACACACACCCACATGCAATGTCCTGTGAAAATTCTCCAGCCTGTCAACAAAATATTTTCCCCCTTAAGAAACTCAACACTGTTAAATCGCAGCTCTGCTGCCTGGTCTTGTTCGATAGGAATGCCGTCGCAACCAGAGAAAATGGTATGCGGTGCATGGAGGGGCGGGCGGGGGCGAGCCGCGAGCTCGCTACGGGGAACTCTCTGTTTAATAGCATGTACAGTACGTACAAATACCACAAAGCATTCAAAAACTGCCCTTTTTCTTTTAATCTCGCTACATTGGAATATTGCAATAACCGCTCGATCTGATGCCGGACTGCGATTTTCGAAAGGTCAACTTATCTCTCAGACGCACATATGCATGCGGTGGAGGGTGGAGAAAAAATGTGTAATGATAATTCAGCGTGCAGACAATGAAAACGAGAGACAAAAAAGATTTTATCATTAAATAAAATATACACATGCAAGGAGAGGCTTTGGATTGGACGGCGCGAGGGAAAGTGTTTCGCTTATCGAGAGAGATCAGGAGATGGAAAGGCACAATCGCCAGACGCGCGTTTTCATTAATGCATTTGGATGCTTTCATCATCTTATTTAGGTGCAAAGCTTCACATCTTTAAAGTGAACTCAGCTCAGGTCATGTCAGAACTGAGGGCCATTGTCCTACATGTTTTTTTTATGTCTCCCTGTACTACTGTTTCATGCTTTTTAGAAACTACCCTAACATTTAAAGAAAAAACATGCTTCTCTTTCTCCACACTAAAGGTTTAAACAGAAGGAGGGGCTGGATCTAGGGTTTCACTCCCTCTCTGGCTTGAGGGCTAGCAGGCAGCTATTGAGAGGTATGTAACCACGGGAACAGGTCAGAGCAGTTCAGAGCGAGAGGTTTCTTAACCCCTCGCTGTCTCAGCCCGAGACTCTTGTGTGTTCTTGACAGACCTAAAAGATAAAGTCAAGCACAGACTGAGCTGCTTGACACTTGACCCTGAGGTCAAAGGGGAATTAAAATTGAATGGATGAAAGAACAGATGCGGTATGTTTGAAACGACAGAAATGATTGTCTCGGTGACTTCCTAGAAAACGCTTTTGGCAAAATTCAAGAGCCACAGGTGTAGATCAAATCAATGATTTACATTTTCTGTTAAAAACAAAAAAGGTTGGACCGTGTGCTGGCAAAAATGAAAATTCTGTCATTGTTCACTCATCAACATGTTGTTTCAAACCTGTATCTTTCATGCGTTCAATGAATGTGAATGGTGCCCGAGACTGTCAGTCCATGACATTCTGAACAAGGGTCTGTAAATACTGACCTGTCCTTTTAATCTGTGGGACTCATGTGGGTTATTTAAGTTTTCATCCATTGTTACAATATTTTCTTGATGATTTTAAGGAACATTTTCCACCCTAACTCACATTCCTATAATGTGAAAACATTTTATTTAAATGTAGTGTATTTTAAGTTGTGGTAGTTTTACATATTGCCTTTAATTAATGCTGATTTAAATTTTAAAAAATCATTATATTACAGTATATTTACGAGAGGGATGTGCTTAATTGTCATGTGGCTTCATTTTCTTAATGCTAAATATAATTTTTTATCTTGTGGGTGACCTGGACATGTTTTCCTGAAATTTATCCCAATCAAATAAAAAAGTGTCAAAAATATTCCAAATTAAAACCAGGGATTGGCATATGCTGGGAATATAACAGACTGTTTCTGTGAGTTAGCCCAGCTTACTGTACAGCCTGCCACTGTACCTGGCTCCACTCGCTCTCTCTCTCTCTCTCTCCCCTTCTCTCTCTCCCCTTCTCTCTCTCTCTCTCTCTCTATGGCTTCCCTGTTTCCTCTCCGTTTTGGACGAGTGCTAAGTTATCACAGCTCTTTAGCTTCTGCTGCCAGATCTCTCATTTCGTGGCCTTTTGATCATAGACTGGTCAGGGAATTTGGCCACAAAAACAGTGTTTAGTAACACGATATTGAGAACAGAGCCAACCCGGGCCTGTCGGTTCAGAAGGAAAAAAGCACACACACAGAAACTTACACAAAAACACCCAGCCTGCTCGCGCACACAGCTTTCATCAGTCTAGGTTCTGGAGCCACAAGCCAAAAGAACACCCTGTTTAACAGGGCCCTGGTTTTACTGAGGCCTATCATTTGGGTCAGCCCGTAGCACTCTCGGGCCGTGTGAGCCACCGACGGTCTCCGCTGTGCGAAATTTTCTTTTTCCTGTCCTTGACTACACATGCCTCACTTACTCATCTAACAATTTTAGTTGTTTAATTTCCTTAAGGTTTCTATTAAGTAACAAAAATGTTAAAAACATTATTTTAAAGGTATTAGAAACGTTCAAAACGTCCAGTTTTTTAGACATCATTGCTTGGTTGTAAGAACATTATTTAAATATTGCTTTAATTCTGTAGCGTTTTTAAAATGTTCCACTAACATTCATAAGAGTAACGTTTTGATGTATGACATATAATGTTAGAAAAACGTTACAGCGAGAACGTTTTTATAACGCTGAGAGAAAGTTTACAGAACGTTCCCGGTTAGCTGGGCAGGCGTGCAAGCCTTATCCAAAACAGACATTTTGCAAAAGCAGGGCCACTCACTGAAGTGTGGAACAGGATTGCTGTGGGTTTAGTGCAGGACTTTATTTGTAACAGGATAGTTCTATGGAATCGTTGTTAATAGCCGTCGGACCGCTTTGAAGAAGAGCCGAGTGGACGTGAGACGCTTTCTCAGGCTCTCTGCCTCACCGTCGTTTCACATTAGGGCCACTGAAGGGTCTGAGCCTCTCCCCCCTCAGGGCGTGTCAGGATAATTGCATGGCATGACAATAAAATTAATGCGGTGATGATAAAGACTAACAGTAAAATGTTTTCATGCAACCAATTTACGTCTCACGTCTGTTTTAGAAGCGCAAATGCCTTCAACAATACAGTTTTTTTGACCTGTGGTGTACCTGGAAGCTGAACGCAGTGACCCCAATCTGGAGGCTTAATAAAAGGCTCTACAAAACCTTGGCCAAACGCTCCACTGAGTAATTATGAACATAAAAATAAAATGTGATACTTCCCAACATGGAACACAGAGATATTCCTGTAATTTTCACTGCAGTTTATAGAATTATCCTGCTGGATACAGTCTAAGTTAATCAATTAATATGGAAGGTTTGCTTCAATGATTAAACAACTTGTCACTCAACCTAGCTAACAGTGAGTGTTCTTAGAACATTGTTTAACGTTCTCTAAAAGTTTAACAGTTATTTAAAAAACGTTCTTGCAGTAATGTTAGTAGGAAATGTTTTAACATTCTATATCATATGTATATCAAAAACATTTTTCTTAAGTTGTTAGTGGAATGCTTTAAAAATAATTTTCATGTAACCAAGCAATAATGTTAAAATAATGTTAAAATGTTGCCATATAACACTTTAAATTTTTTTATCTTTTTTAAGTTTCTTTTTTAAACATTAAAATATATATAATTATGAATTGTTGTTCCATCACCCCACATCCATAGAAATGAAAAATCCTAACTGAGTAGTTTTTAACCCCTTAGTTGCTTCTTTCAGCAATTAGAAGGAAATCAAATTGAGACTTTATATTTATATTTCTTATTTTCTCCTCTTAGTAGACTGTAGCAATTCCCCTGAGAGTGATTTACAATACAGATTATAAAGATCAGATCTAAAAACATTTGCCTACAAATCACACTCGTTTTGTAAATTAAGCCTTAATCAATCAGAGCTCATTACTTTAAAAACATGCAGCACAGAAAGATCCACAGCCGGAACAACAGAACACGGAATTACATTTTCTGAGTGTGGACTGTCAGAGTAGACGTGAAATGTGGCTCATATCACAACCGCGCTGCTCTCGCTGATTCAGAGTGAGGTTTTTATTGCGTTGAGAACAGTATCCATAACAATATTCTGTTTCAGTCAAGAAGTCATCACCCGACTATTCAGAACAAAAGTCAATAAAAGTGTTGCCTCCGCTCGGGGCTTGAATCGGTGCGCTCAGACTCCCAACACGTGATGCTCCGCCACTCTGTACGATAATCTAATTGTGATGATGAGTGTTGGGTCAAAACGATG
Organism: Ambastaia sidthimunki; assembly: GCA_036877625.1. Classification (NCBI taxonomy): domain Eukaryota; kingdom Metazoa; phylum Chordata; class Actinopteri; order Cypriniformes; family Botiidae; genus Ambastaia; species Ambastaia sidthimunki. The sequence continues at coordinate 23,167 of JAZGTK010000677.1, forward strand.
AATGAAAAATGACTCGTCTCTCCATAAGGAGTCTGAAACATGTCGTACGCTGCTGTTAAGTTGTGTGTCGTGACCTGATCTGAGAGGTTTTTTTCACTTTATAAACCTCAAGGTTATAGATGATAAGACGCGAGCCGTTCTTAAAACAGCGTGAAAGATTCGCTGGTTCACGGTCTATATATCATACCGTGCGTGCAAAAAACGGTCCGGGAGAACAGCTTTCAGATGGTAATGCACTAAAGGAGGTAAAGGTAGTTCATGAGATATTTTCTTTCTCTCCCAGTAGTTCAGGGTGATGAAGAGGGGTTATGAAGTTCTATTCATACTGTTTTCAGCAGAACTCCAGAACAGAAGTGTGTGATTCACAGATGTCAAGGTTAGAAGCAGAGATAATACAGAAGTAGCCGTCCCAAACTGTTCATGTGTCTTTCATAAGAATACACGCTCACATATGGAGAGATAAGGTGTAATGTATGTTATTGCTTGAGAACACTTGCCTATTGACAGACTTCACTTTTGTATCAGTATAAGGTCTACCACTCACTGTCTAATAGTGAGTATGTGTTGAAGGTTCAGGGAGCATAAAGCACCTCTTGTGGATGTCAAATGTGCCCATTACTCTGCGTTATACAGTATGTTCCTCAAGAGCTGAATATCTGTACAGACAGATAAATAAATAAAGGCATTTTTTTATGAACCCTTCAGGAAGGTTTTATTGCTCAGAGGTTGCTCTTCAAAACTCAGAAGAACTTGTTGAGTTCTCAGTTACGCATTGTATTTGATAAAGCTCGAAATGGAAGTTTTGGAGAAGCATTTTTGTTGAGTATTGATGATATTAAATTTGGTATGAACATTGGCTCAGATGCTTGTCTTAAAGTGATAGTTCAACCAAAAATGAAAGTTCCTCCATCATTTTCTTACCCTCATGTCATTTCAAACCTGTATGTCTCAATTCTGAAGGATCACAAAGATATTTTGAAGAGCACTGGAAACAAAGAACAGTAGCACCTATTGACTTCCATTGTAAAACCCAAAACCACTGAGACATTTCTCAAAATATATTCTTATTTTGAGAAATGTCTGGAATGAAAAAAAAGTCTGGAATGACATGAGGATGAGTAAATGATTGAGGAATTTTAATGTTGGGGTGAACTGTCGCTTTAACATTGATTTGGAGGAGAAACAGAATAAACACTATAACCCTGAAAATAAACAATACTTTTAACATACATTGAGTGCTTCCAGAGTTAGATTTATTGAGAAGAGACACATTTATTATATAGAGATTTACTGATAAATAATTTTATATAAAAGACTGACTTTTGATTGCAAACATCTAAGCTTGGCGTGAGACATTAATATCTATCTGTAACTCCAAAAGTGAGGCATGAGGTCACCAGGGTCTTCGGAAGAGCAAAAGTCTGTTTTTGTTCTCTTGTAATCTCATTGCTGTCTAAAAGAAGCAATTGATATAATAAATAGATTTTTCTTTCTTATGGGTGGGTGCATCAAAGCCAAGGGCTAAATACGTGTAGAGCACTGGGGAAGAGACAGAAAATTAATACACATTGACATTTTTGTATGTATGTTCTGCAAGATCGGTTTAGGGCCATCTGGTCCTAATAGAACATCAATTGATGTGAACAGGAAAAGAGACCAATTTGTTTTCTCACTGGGGGGTTTGGAGCTGGTTTGTAAATCTCACATCCACGCGCGTACACACACTTTGGGATACTGAGAAAACAGCCTTCTTGATCCCTGGCATTGTAGGACGCCGGCTTTACAGTAGACACCCAAGGCAGTGTGTGTGTGTGTGTGTGTGTGTGTGAACATAGTTGCGTTAAGAATGTTAGCGAACACAGGCGGACGGCGGACTCCACGTTTTCTTAAGATGTTCTCAGGGCGGCGTATGAAAGGTTGCGTGTGTATTTGTGTATGTGTGTATGCATTCAGGCATCTGTTGAGGGGTTTGCTATTGTAAATGGGGTTGAGGGAAGGCATGAATACCCTCAGTCAGCCAGCTGGCAGTCTTGGGTCTTTGTATAGCCCAGCTTTTCATATTGTCTGCTCAGTTTACAAATAAACATGGCTGGGGATGAGGTCTACAACAAACAGATAGCCCCATTCATTGTGCCTGACAAGCTGCGGGGAAAGCCCAGGCCCCTGTTTCCACAAAACCACTCCATTTTAACCTGCCCATTCAGCCAAAAATGTCTCCTCATAGCTTTGTATGTATACATTATACGCTCACACCCACAATTTACATCATGCAGTCTCTATACTTCTCACCATGTGGTGTATAAGTTTGATTTCATACACTGAGACCACTGGTTAAAATGCTTCAGTTGTGCTTGTTCCAAATGTATTGTGACAGACTGTATCGCCAGCTTACAAGGAATGTTCTCAGAATATTGGCCGACGTTCTCCAAAAGTTATCAGAAATGTTCTTGCAGTAACATTAGTAGATTTTTTTGTTATCATATATTAAAAACATTCTTTAGTACTTTTTAAGTTATATATCAGAAAGGTTATTCTTAAGTTGTTACGTGAAACGTTTTAAAAATGTTACAGAATTTACAGATTTTGAATATGTAGAGGCTGTGTTTTGTATTGCATTACTTTTCGAGTTGGTTGACAGAACAGGGCAGCTAGAAGGTTTAAGTGCAGATAAAACATGACAAAAGACCTTTCGAATCAAACGCTCTCTTTTCACACATTTTAAGTACAGTCCCTCTCTTTTTAACGCATGTTCTCTCTCTCTGTCTCGCACGCTCGCTCTCACGCTCTCATTTTTTTAAGGAAAATAATAGCAGGTTGTATGGATCCGCCTCCTGGCCAAGGGAGCTACTTTGTCTTAATTACCTCAGGACGAGCGAGTTGCCCCTGAAGCAATCATCTTTGTTTGTTAAAACAGCGGTTATCTGCTTCGGTAAGGTCCATAAATAAAACATAGCCCAGATTACAATGTCATGTTCCTTAGGACTTCAGAACCTGGGAACCGATCACAACAAGAACACAAAATCCCTGAGCGTTGCACACACACACACACACACACAGACGATTCTCTCTCTCTCTGTTATCTGATGTCAGCTTGTCGAGGCTGTCAGTGCTGAGTGATCTAGTGTGAGCTGATTGTGGGTATCCACAGATGTAAATAACCTTTTTCACTAGTTCAAGGTGGGACATCTGTCCACTGTCATTTATTTAGTTTATTACTATGAACTGAGGGACAGCACCACTGTCTACTGCAGGCAGGAAAAGCAATAAATAATGACCTTTCTGTCTGAATTATAATCACCAAAGTGTTGCCATGGCACAGATCTGTGGCACTTCTCTTAGCAGCAGGGAGCCGTCCAATCATACGCTGGACATATGGAACCTGCCCAGCCTGGTGTTGGGAATCTCTCCTCAGAAATATATTTCAGTAAAACATTTATCTTGTGAAGAATCTTTTCTTTACAGTTTGGTGTTTAAAGTTGTGTGACATTTAAAAATGAGAATTAATGCTTAAAAATGTCAGGAATTTCTGTCATGTTACAGTATCTGTTTCACATTTAACCGCAAAACATTCCTTAACATGACTAATTGCTTAAAACTTGCTTTATTTTTTTTTTAAATATATAGCCTACAAGTTAGATATCTTCCCAGCTAACAGTTTTAGGTTGTAAGATCGTTTTCGTAACCTTCCCAGTAAGTAGCAAAAATGTTAACAATGTTATTCTGAGTTTTAGGTTTAAGAATTTTAAGTTTTAGGAGCATTCAAAATTTTTTTTTAGACGTTGTATTAACGTTATTGCTTGGCTGTAAGAACATTATTTAAACATTTTGAATTCTGTAATGTTTAACTACTTACTAAGAATAATGTTTTTTATATGATATATAACATTAGAAAAATGCGGTACTGATGTTACTGCAAAAACGTTTTTGATAACTTTGAGAACTTTTAGAGAAAATTAGCCAACGTTCTGAGAACATTCCCTATTAGGGTTACAGTGTCCAAAGTCTGAGACCACAGATAATCTGTTACTGACAAAAAGAAAGTTTTAGGATTTTGAAAGATTGGACACAAATAAAACATATGATCATTTAAAATTAAGTTACAACAAATTAAAGAAAAACTGTTTCAGTATTTGGACTGGACGTCACTGTACTTCCATGATTTGATGCTTTTTTTAAACTTATAAAGAGAACAAAATTCATCAATATTGCACCGTTTCCAAGCAGAAGAATTTCTTCAGCTTTCATTTCAAATTGGGAGTCATAAACGCCGTTGATCTTGTATGCAGGGTAAGACTTATGAAAATTATCTTTGGCTTATCAACTTTTGTTTCATTAAAGGGAAGCGGAACCAGGTATGTGAAGCAACCAAATTTTACCAGGAAAAATTATGGCCCATAATGTCTCAGAGATTCAATCCGTTCTTGAAAATCTGCATTCGGCAGTAACCTTAGAGAAAAATCGCCCGATTCCAATCTCATGCCTGTGATGTAAACTGAATCACAATCACAGGAAATGAATCCAATCACAGAGGGGTGGTGCAACAATCTAGGTCAGTTTTGGAAATGACTGCTACAGGCAATAAGATTATGGAACGCACAGATTCGGTGAAATATGAATCAGTAAATAAGCTTTGAATGAATAACACTTTGCTTCTGTTCGGTGTCTTACGTGCAGCTAATGTTTATTTTCCTGCTTATTTTTCATGATGAGGACATAAGAAAGAGGCATTATGTATCTTTGTATCAACAGTACAGTAGATGAATTCTATATGTTTTTCCCCATCTATTGGTCGCCGCAACCTCCCCACCCAGCCACCCCCCCACACAGACACACACACACACTGTCTCACACTCAAACACCTTCCTTTCCATTTCTACAGCTTAACTTCATTGTCTCAATCCCTTTCTTTCATCTTAAGACAAAGATTTATGTAAATCTTTGCGCCCGGCGTTAATGCGAGCCGCAGTGTGAGAAATAGCATCCCTAAATCGCAGTATTGTTGTTGAAAATGACAAGGCAGCCCCCTAATCCCACAATGCGATCATCCAAATGTGTCATAATGCTCTGTGTAGGCAGGCAAATCTGAATATCAAAAAGACACCACGCACCTCACCAGAGTCTTCAGTTCTTCAGAACCGCTTTCTTAAAGAACTCACCCCGTTGTCACTTACGGAAAGGAAAAAAATATATAAAAAAACAGAAATGTGACATTTGAGTGACTGGCTCGGTGTGCTGTTAAAGGAATTTTCTTTCTTTGTCTCAATGTCTCAGTCCTTTCTTTCTCGTTTTTGTGTTTTCGAGTGTGACCTTCTCAATTCAAATCTAGGTTTTCTCTGATTTCGACTAGAGAAAGTTTGATAACTGGCAGATTCTTTGAACATTTCCCTATATGCACTATATGCTACATTTCATGGTATGATTAACTATATTAATATATATTATATATATATATCCATATATACAAATTACTATATATGTAAAAAACACTTTCCTGCTATCATCACTAGATAACATTTTAATTAATCTCCAATTACAATAACAATAAAAAAATTGCCTTTTACAGTTTACGGTTATTATAGCAGCTGTGTAAATGTTACATATATTTGCGTGATGTTTTCCTCTCAGCCACCGATGTTTGCATCTGCTGTGCGACTGCATTTTGAAATGGCGCGTTTGTTAAGCCTCAAATTGATTTAAACATATTTGATTTGTTTTCTTGTCATTTGTCATGCCGATCCGTCCGTCAGAGAGACAGAAGAGAGAACGAGTGCTTTTGGAAACAGCCATAAAACGTCCATGTCAATCAATTGGACAGGGACCAGTTAGTTGAATAATAACGTTAATAATTACAACACAAGTCTTGGGAATCCCTGATTCGCCATGGCTCGCTCATTGAGCCGTCTTCCGCCGAGACTCTCTACTTTCGATAATTAAAGGCACCATTACACGTATTCCTGTTTTCTGCAATTCCCTTTGGGTCAGGTAGGCTACAAGTAAAAGGGAAAAAAGTAAAAAGACTGCACACCTCAGAGATCTATTTAGCAGTTTGAGTTCGCCCCCCTCCCCATCCGACAGTAAAATCTTAGGCCGTCACTTGAGGCCCGGTGGGGGATTTGGTGGGAAAGAATAGCCATGTTGATCTTGAAGTCTTAAGTCTCTGCGTACCTGTCAACACTCAGGCTCAGCTGTAAAACTGTGGCTTAAGTCACTTGAAGTTGCCTTTTAATGAGCAGGGAGGTCTGTGCATGCTGTCAGACTGAGCCAAAATAATTCCATACCTACTGAATAACCCAAGCGTGTCTTTTAATCCTGCTGGTGTTTATGTAATGGAAATAAGCAGGAACAGGTTAATGAGAGGTTGAGTTCTGGCTTGTGCACACACACACACATTTGAGATCAGGGCTCTGAATATGGAGGTGAGGTGTGTGTAAAATAGACATGATGCCTGTCTCCCCTTAAACACATTCATCAATTACAATATGAGTGTTATATAAGTTTGAGCAAAAAAAACACCAGTTTAGAAATTTCACGGTTATCTATTTTAACTTTTGTTCCGGAGCTTCAATGTTGTTTGCAAAAGTTTTTTTTATTGTTTTATTTATATTTAATTGTTTACACTTTGACTCATACAATCAAGAGAAACAAGGAATTAGGGAGAGTGAGAGAAGGAATGTGTTGTGGGATTTTTCACAAGCTAGAGGAAAACCTTCATGTGTGTTACTTTCTGCATCTCAGTTTTATCATGCAGGTCTGTGGAGACTTTTACAAAAGCTGTATTTCCTTGTGATACGAGTAAAACATAAAATCAATTATTCCTAAAAAGAATAATTGTTTTGTTGTCTGTTATATGTGTTCTGTTATATTTAATGCGTATGTAAAGATGATGCATGGAATTTGTATGAACATGTGATTGGTTCTTATGCACATGTGATTGGTTCTTATGTACATGTGATTGGTTCTTATGCTCATGTGACTGGTTCTTATGCTCATGTGACTGGTTCTTATGTACATGTGATTGGTTCTTATGCTTATGTGATACAGCCAAAGCTTCATTCTTTCTGCAAGCACAATATTTTACAAATTCTGTTTCCCTCTTTTCTTCTGTTTCTCTTTCACTCCATTTTTTCCTGCCTGCCTCTCCTCTCGTACTCCAGCTCTCTTTTGTTTCACTGGGAATAATCCCCCCGCAGGAGGCATCAAAGAGCAGGGACAGGCTTAATTACCCGCCTGCCTTAAAACTGATGCCAAATCAGAACTTGTTCTGGTCCATCTCGGTCCTTCCTTGGCGGTGCTAATTGTCGCCTTCGATTCTATTTTGGATAGTTTTGAGTCACGATTAAAACAAAACAAGAAGCATGTGGAAGGCCAGTCACTCATTGTCTTGACCCTTCCCAGCTAACAGGGAATGTTCTCACAGCGTTGGCTAAAAGTCTCTTTTATAAAAGTTGTCAAATAATGTTCATATAAAGTAAATTAACTATTCTTACTTTTTTGAAGTAGTTAGCGAATTTTTTAAAAACAGACAGTTTTTTTTAAGAACTGTATATTTTAAAAAATGGTTACATAATGTTCCAAGCAATAATGTTAATACAACGTTTAAAAAACTTTTTTGGGACTTTTTGAAGTTCCTAGAACTTTCCAAAAAATACAATTTTTAACATTTTTGTTACTTTTACCTAAAATGTTAGGTAAACGTTCTTACAACTTGCTAGATGGGTTCTTGGGGGCACTATCTGATTAAAGAGAATTTTTGTAGCTATTTCGGCGTATGATATTATATCAGCCTAATATCGTCATACAGAGTTGTACTTGTGGTGTGATAAATAGCACATCAGTATTCAAAAGGGCCGTGCATGTTATAATAAGTGTTTTATTTGGCTACTGCAGATATTCAGAAAGTACTTCCATACGTTCTCCGTGTTTTTAATCTTAGAGGGGGTATGAGGATGGGTAATCCAGCCCCCACCCTTTTTAAGTGAGTGAAGTTTTAAAAACCCCTCCAGGATACGCCAGGAGGTTTCGAAGGCTGGCCGAGGGAGGGCATTACGTCGGGGTATTTAACACTGTAGAGAGTTGGGAACGAGGGGGTTTAATGATGGCGACGCAGACGGGATGAGCACTAATTCACCGCCCAGGGCCCGCAATGGATGGGACCCTGCAGAGGCAGCCATCAGTCAGCTTACCCACCCTCGACAGGTCCCGGGAGGGGACCTACATCCCTCCAGCTCACATTCAGCAAGCACGGAGAGCTGTCACAGCCCACAAAATGGCCTCATAATGACAAATACACATACGCGTGTATGCGGTAGATTGCATCGGCGTGAGAACTTCAAATCGGAGCGCTAGCAAATTAACGTTTTTTCTTTCTAGTCTGTGACTAAATGCAGTCTGTTTAAGCAAACTGTTCAGCCCACGAACGTGGCCACAGAAAATACAAAACACATCCAAACAAATGTGTTTATAGGCACTAAAAAGTCTTGTATTCCCATAAGATTTCTGACATGCCCGGGAGCCAGTTATGTTAAAACTACAATAATGAAATGGCATCGTCTCGTAGCATTACTGTAAACAGATGCATGGTTTCTTATTCAATATTTCAATAAAGTGACATTACAAAAGCATTTTTAGTGTCTGGCCCCTCCCACTATTATTAAATAATTTACATTTCAGAAGTTTTTTTTTTTTTTTTCAATCCCTGTGTGTGAACGTTTTTAAAAGTATCAGTCATTTGTGGAGTGAGAAATAAAAAATGCACAGCACTAAAAATTCTTTTTCTTTTTATTTAAGACCTGCATACCACAAAGTTGCTTCAGTCCAAACATGGGGCATCAGCTTCTAATGCTTGGAAGAAATATGGGAGGGAAAAAAAGACTGAAATATACACAGAAGGGCGAGCTTTCAAAAACAACTTGTATAACATGAACATATTCTGCAGTTTGAGATGAACATACTTTATAAATGAGTGGACAAACAGTGTGGTTGATCGTACAGAGCTCTCGGACTTGTGCCACATCTGAAAACACCAGAACTTAATACACTGGGGGAAGTTTTGAAAGTGTACATGGTAGGTCAGCTTGATTGATTCACGTATGCATGAGTGTGGTCAGTTTTAGTAGCCCCTGATGACTCTAATTGTAGCCTTTGGTTGGAGGCAAAACGCTTTGATGTGAATTGGAGACAATTGGAGACTTATACGTACAGTGAGGGCTGGCTTGGCTATCCTGTTACCTACAAGTCCCCTTAAAGTTCCCTGTGCTGATTATTTTAGGCACGTTATGAGCGTGTCTGTTTCCTGTGTGTATGTATATGTAAGAGAAGAAACAGAGAAAGAGAGAGAGAGACCTTTCAAATGTTCCAGACCTTTTCTTTACTTCCTGATCAGAAAATGACACAAAATGACCAATAATAACTTGAACAAGTAAAACATCTTGTATTTGTGCTCTATTCTTCTCATGCTAAAAGGCCTGCACTATACAGGTCCCATAAATCAGGTATTACACCCCCAATCAGTAGACCAATGGGGCTTTGTTTAAAAAAAAGACAAACTGTTGCCAGTTGGCAGGAAAAAAAAAACAATAAAAGGATCAAGAGAGAAAACAAAAAGACTGGGCAAGCATATAAAATTATTTACAACCAAGATAAGAGTGAACAAAACATTTACTGTTGTATATGTAGCTACAGTAAAAGGTCAGACAATCTCTTAAACTCATCTGTACATTTTTAATTTCAATTTTCACAATTGTATTTTGCCAAATGTGTGTACATATACAGTATATATACACACATACATCATAGTTCCTACACATGTAATTCATTCCAGCCATTAAGAAAATCCATTACTGAAAAGGAAACCAGAAAGATACACATAACAGGAACTTCCGTAGTTTTCCTGTAATCATTTTCACGAGATCTTCATACATAATGTTGCTTTCGTCTTCAGATTCTGTTAGCAGTTCTGTTTTATTCAATTGAATCTTTATTTTCTTACACCCAAGGCAGAAAAAGTTACTAAAACTCAAGACTTTTACAGTTACAGTGACAAAACATTTTAGAGACCCACAATTTAAATTGGACTGCAAAATTAAACATTTTTTAAAAAGAAAAAGACGGAAAGAAATAATTGGAAAAAATCTTTTTTTTTCTTTTCTTTTTTTTGTAAAATGCCCAGGCATTCTCCAATATTACAAATACTGGTATACTTTTACAGTAAACAAGAGAAATGTCATATATATTTATATATATATATATATTTATATATATATATACTTAAAATCCCGTCACCAAAAAACCAATATACACACGCCACTATGGCATTCAGAGAAACTTTATAAGCAAACTTGGAAAAAAAAGAAAAGAAAAATTCTTGTTTGTTTAAAACACACATACACAGAAATATCATTTTACCCTTGTACTTGTTTCAATACTGTAAACGTATTTTAAGACAGAGTGCACTAAACGTTTTACTTTTTTCTTTTTTTTTTCTTTTTTTCTGTAGTTCCTGATTTTTATCCAGTCTCTTTCGTAACTAATGTAGCAAAAGAATCATCCATTATTTTCAAGGGACGCAGTTTAGTCCTGAAGTGAAAAATTGTACATATATATATTTGTCTATTGTGTGTGTTTTTGTGCAGTTATATGTACATATGCATACATATATACACACAGACACACATTAGTATTGTGCTGGCTACTTTTCGTTTCAGTTTAACTTTAAATGACATGATATCTGTTTTATCATTATTGTTTTAGAAGCAGATTAAAACCACATGGACTTAATTCTTTTTTTTTCAATTCTTTGCTTCACAAAAGTGTTGCATTTGTCTTATAAGACAATAAATAGGAAGATCAGTTTTCAAGGCACACTCATGTCAAATTGAATGGCAGTACAAAAACTGTCCAAATAAATTAATTTCATTTTTATAGTGCCAGCATTGTGAAAGCCAAGCCTATCAACACTGGCACTTCAATCTCTAGCAAGGCCCAATAAATCCATTTTGAACATGATTTCTTGTTCAGAAGCCGTTTTCTCCGTTGTTTTCAAATATGTAAATCAAAATAATAAAGTGCGGGTCAAATGCAAAGAGCTGTGTATGTTTTCTTTCTTTCGCTCTCTCGCTTTTTATGTTATTATTTTTAAAATCATGTTATTCCCTTCGGTTCAATCGTTTGTGTTAGAGGGCATCTTGTGGAAAGGAGGCTGTTTATCTGCCAATAAAAAGGTCTGTGACAGAGATGGCCCTTTTTTCGAAAAAGAAAGGACAGAAGAGGAAAGAAAAGAGAATTTTCAGCTGTGCATTCTGTAAGCGTGTTGCTACTTCTGAGAATGCGCTCAACTACACATCACAGGAAGTCCTAAATGAGAGGAAAGAAAGAAAAAAATTGTCTTACTGTTTTAGCACACGCTCAACAGGTCATGACATACACTCTTACTGCAATTAACTAATCTGTATACCTGCTGATGGCTCTAACACACGGGACATGACCAGATTAACCAGATATCATACACATTTTAAGTCTATAATCAGATTTACTATGCAGTATAAATTGGTTTCTCAAAATGACTGATAAATATATATATATATATGTACAAAAATGCATAGGGCTGTTTCAAGTGATTTAAGAAACATTGTAATAGAATGACAGTATAACATGACATATACTTGAGTTAATTCTTGCTAACTAATCTGGTTAAAGTGGTAACTCCCTCTAGAACTGCAGACCCTAATGAAACCTCAGAAATGAAACAACAGAACTAAATGCAAAAAAAAAGTTCAGATTTAAATGTCAGTGGAAAACAGAATGATGGTTCTGCCTTGTTTTTGACTAATGTGCTCTTAGCTTAACTAACCCAAAGTGGACTGTACAGACCCTTTTCTCTCTCTCTCTCTCTCTCCTTTATCCTTTTGTGTGGTGTGTGTGTCTAACTCACTATCCTAGTGTATGAAAACTGTTTTATCCTCTGGCCTAGACGTCCGTCCCTTTAACTTAAAGGAATAGTTCATCAAAAAATTAAAATGTCAACACCCTCATTTCATTACAAACCATGTGACATTCTTTGTTGCCTGGAACAAAAATGAAGCTGTTAGCAGCTTGTTCCCGTTGCCCTTTTCCGTACAACGATAGTAGATGGGGGCCAGGGACAGCTTTGGTCACTATTCACTTTCATTGTTCTGGAAGAAAAAAGCAGTTTGGAAATTTCTCTAAGTAAGTCCTTTTGTATTCCAAGCAAAAAGGAAAGTCACACAGGTTGGGCGAGTGAGTACAATGTTCATTTTTCTATGAACTGCCCCTTTAACAGAAATGTAGTATGACGAGCCACTTTCATGTGAAAGATGGAGTTGATTCATGACATTTAAGGAAGGCTGGCAGTGTAATATGAAGTGTGCAGACAGGGGGAGAGCTGTGACTGAGCTGAAACAGAGGACGGGACTACTTTATCAGAGAAGACGGCTGAGATCAGATAGCAGACTTGGCAAAAGTAGCTATGCAGGTCGCCCTGAGTTGTTTTAAAGCTCACAGAGAGCCACGAAGCCGTCTTTCTTCTACCCACTATTGTGCTGTTCAGCAAACTCAAACTGCTTTGATTAAGTGCAATGTCTATGGAAAGGGTGCTGGGGATTAAAAATTGACTATGAACAATTGGAGTGAGACCTACTGAGACCTATAACACAATCCAGAAGATTCTATGACTAGCGTTGTCTGGGTCGGTACTAGGTACCGAGAAGCAGCTGCCTTGGCTATTATCAGTTTTATAGTCCCCTCTCCCTGATTTCAGACCTGAAGAGTTGACGAAGGTTTTCAGCCCCACAGTCCTCTTTAGATTAACTGTTCGGACTGACGCTCAGTGCTACATACCCAATTAGATTGACATGTTTCAAATCAGTTCGCGCCACACGGCCTAAGGATTGTTGTCCGCTCATTTTCTATGTACGAGTAATAAACAAAAAAACAAAAGGAAGAAATAGCTTTCTCAGTTCAGCTTTCGAAATTTTAAAGATCGAATGCGGCTTCTCTTCAAGAAATTACATGTGTATCTTAAATAATCTACATGGTGAGCAGCGGCCTATGGATTTCTCAAAGATACTCTGTTTTACTTAAAAAACAAAACAAATAAATCTCAGGATGTCTTTTGGGTTTAAAAACAAAATCTCAGCATTAAAGCAAAACGTAAGATTATGGAATAAAAAATGATGAAATAAAAAATGAACCTGCACATGCCAAAACATTTAAAAAATCCAATAAATACAGAAATTATTGCACAGTTAAAGGCTCCATTTAAAATATCGTCTAACGTACCCACTCATAGATTGCTAGAAATAAAATGCCAAAACTAGGCGATTTAGACCAGCTCCGAATTAAATTTTCCTTTTCTTTTTTTGCATTTTTCTTCTTCTTCAATGTCTTTATCATTCTCAGATGGCAGTTTCTTAGGACAAATCTAACTCAAACCATTAACTTGAAAACAAACAAGCAAACAAGAAACCAAAACAAACTAAAAAAACAGAGTATCCAGCTACCCCTTTTATAATCAAGGAATTGTGAGGCAAAATAGGAAATCTGGCTTAGCTTCTCTCTGCTTGTTCAATTTTGACCTCATTCGTCATCAAATGTTCCCCATGCCACTTTTTCATGTGTTTCTCAAGCGTGCTGTAGACGCTGAAGGGCATTTGGCAAATGTCACAGCGGTACACTTCCTTACCGAGCTGGCCGTGCGTCTTCATGTGGCGGGTGAGCTTGCTGCTCTGGGCACAGGCGTAGTTGCAAAGCTCACACTTGTAGGGCCTCTCGCCTGTGTGGCTGCGTCTGTGCACTGTCAGATTGCTACAGTTCTTGAACACCTTCCCGCAAAACTCACAGGTGTCACTCCTCCGACTCTCCTTGGAGCTGGGCCGACCGGGTCCGGGTCCCCCACCCAAGTGCGGGGTGCTGCCTCCACTAGCAGTACCACTGCGGCCGGAGAGGCCCCCATCCAGCAGGTCCCCTGGTGGCGTGGAGAATCGCAGACTGCCATTCTCAGAAGAGTGCTCTGAAGAGGTGGCGAATGGAGATTGTCTTGAATCAGTGAAGCCAAGAAAGGGATCTTTAATGAAGTGGCGGGATGCTGCATAGCCCACTAGCCACTGGGAGTAGACATTTTCAGATGGGATTAGAGGAGCTGGGGGTATGTCCAAATCTTTCTCTATTTTGATCCTCTTGTTAGAAGTGTTGGAGAGGCTAGGGCTGGTGATGGGAGTGGGCTTGCGGGGAAACAGGCCTGAGAAAGAGTCACCAGATCCACAGTTCCTTCCGTTCACAGTTGCCCGCTCCACTTGATCCATTTCCCCCACTACAGAATCATCTTCGCCTGCATCCCTTTGCACCTCTGGGACCCTTTTGGAAAATGGAAGCCTTTTCCGATTGTCAATTATTAAGTTATTGTAATGCTGGATAGAGCTAAGTCCAACATTTTCCACCATCTTACCCAAGGAGAGATTTTTCTCATCTGAAGGTGGTTTTGAGCCATTTTCCCTATTTCGACTAAATTCAGAGTCCATACTAAAGTTTGACTCAGGCCTGCTCTCATTTTCCATCTCCTCCTCTTCTTCCTCTTCCTCCTCCTCTTCGTTGTCAGGCCCCATGCCCTCACCTCTGAAGTCTCCATCTCTGTTCTTCATTCCCTCCCCGGTGACGTCACTGGTGCCTGGCTCGGGTGAGCTGGTAGTGGACAGGCCGTCATCAGAGCGGCCCGTCATGGAGCCAGACTTGTGCATGTGAGTCTTCATGTGGCGTTTTAGTTTGCTAGCCTGAGAACAGGCATGGTCACACAATTGGCACTTGTAGGGTTTCTCGCCTGTGTGGCTTCGCCGATGTACAACCAGATTACTCTGAAACTTGAAGGTCTTACCACAGAACTCGCAGGACTTCGCCTTGGCCTGGGTCTGTGGAGGGGTGGTGCTATTAGGGGGCATGGGGGGCAATGGAGGGGTGCTCAGAAAGGGTGATTTCGGGCTGGGCTGAAAAGGATTGGGGTTGAGAAGGCGATGCATTGGGTTGGCTCGACTCGGTGACAGTGGTGGAGTGGAGTTGTTGTTTCCAGCAAGCTCTCTTAGCCGCCGAGAGAAATCCATAGACTGGGACTCCATGGCCATAGGTGTCATGCGCATCACTCTCTCAAAGGCACTGGGATGTTGGGAGATTATACCCATTTCCTCTGCGCTAAGGCGTTCCAGGCGATGGGGATCTAGATGATGGCGAGGAGGGGGGCTGACAAATGGCGGCGTATTGGGGAGGCGGTTTTCCACAAAGCCTGGTGGGGGCTCCCGGAGTAGGGGCCCAGTCATCCGCAGGAGGTGGAAGGGGTTGTTGTCCCCTAAAAAGTTGGTTAATGGGGACTGTGGTATGGAGTCAGCACCAATGGGAGGAGGAATGGTGATCCGCGGGGTCAGGGAGGTATTGGACTGGTTGGTCTCCAAATAAATGCGGATCCCATGCGTGTTCTGAACATGCTGCAGGAGGAACCAGGCGCTGGTAAAGGGCTGTTTGCACGTTGTGCATATGTAACTCGAAGGTTCGTCTCTACCTGCAATCAAACAAAAAGAAACACAAAAATCATTACTGAAAAAGGGTACTTTAAAACCTCAGTTTGTGGGTCTCTCTCCACAACAATTGCGTTAATAAATGACTTGCTAGAAATTCATCTGGATAAAATAACCCACATGGTGGAGCTGTGCTAAAAGCCAAGCTTATGTGATGGAAAGTGTGGCGTGGGGTCAAGGAATGATTACATGTTTCAAAGAACAAACTCTGAGCCATCTGACATATCTTTAAAATGTGCCTCGCACTTCGGGCAATGGGCACCGTCTTAACCATCATGCTGTCATACGAACAGGGCAGCTCATACTTAGCAGTCTTGTGACAAGTGCATTTCCATACTACGCTGTGAAGGACCGGTGCTGTGGGAACACAGCATTCCCTATTTGAGCTTGTCTTTAATCTTCGCTTTTACAAACGGCTGACTCATTTTAGAAGCATAATGCCAGACAAGAGCACTCTAAACTGGGAAACCCTCCAAGCACTGAGACTGTCCTAGGATGCCAAAGTAATATGCCACCAAATTGGAAAAGTACAACTTAAACTGTGATTTAGGGGACTCTCGTCACTATCAAACAAATAAAGTTGTCCCCTCAAAGAAACAAATAAAAAATGAGAGAGGGGGTTGGGGGGAGGGGAGCGCACATCAAGATAAATGGTTTCAAATAAAGAGTGAAAACACTGCCTGTGATTTAAGAGGCTATGGGGAAAAACAGGGAAAAAAAGCAACAGTCTGAGTGTTAAAGTCTGTGGCATTTAAAACAGCTCAAGGGTATTATTTACTGTTCCATTAAGAATTTCTCAAGATTGTTTTTCTTACTTCCTGTCACATTTTTTTGGTCTTATTCTACTGGTATACTTCCTGGACNATGACATCACAATGAATCACTGCCTAACAACCATTCACCAACAGCAGGTTCAAACTCTGATCACAGGAAAAATAAATAAATCAAAAACTGTCTCCCTGTTGGCACAGCTAACAGGGAATGTTCTCAGAACGTTGGCTAACATTCTCTAAAAGTCCTCTTAAAGTTATCAAAAACATTCTTTCAGTAATGTAAGTGGAACATTTTAACATTCATATATATATCTATATCATATCAAAAACGTTATTCTTTAAAAACATTACCTAATAAAAAAACTCAATAATATTAATACAATCGTTTTAAACATACTTGTTAATTAATGGAAACATTCTTACAACCTAAAATTGTTAGCTGGTGTGGGGAAATTTCCCAATTCAAAAACATATTCCTCAGTTCTAATCACGCAATTAAACATCAGTGAGAGAATGTTTTGAAGTCGCTACGCTATCTCATAAAAGCAGGATGCAGGTAGAGTGCGAACACTATCAGTTCTCAGATCAGAGGATGCGTTTAAAAGCAGAGGCGCTTCTGTGCTTGGTGTGGCTCTGGAGTTTTAACTATACATGACTAATTGATGCTACAACTTCACAGTAACACAGGTTTCTCCGTGCAAAGGGGACTCATTACCGTAGCAACACAAACAAGCCAAGTGTACCGAGTATACAATGAAAAAGGATGCTAAACCGTCTCTGCCTCACTCCTGGGGCACCAGCGTACAAAAAAAAAAGATCTACAAAGTCGAAATGGTAATTGTGAACTAGGAAATGAGTTTCATTTATTTATTAAATGAAAGCTTGCTGTTCTGACCTAATGCAGCAATTTAGGCTACGCACGACAACATATGCTGCTGTAATTGTTGGACTATTTGATTTCTTGCTGTGCTTTGTGTACCTTTATGAGCGTTTTCATGTCTATGTATGTATTCAGGAGAGAGAGAACACAGGCGGCAGTCACACAGAAAAGCTGGGACCAGGAAGCCCTCATGGGTGTCTATTCCAATCACGACTATTGTAAAGCATCAAAAAGAGCATAAAAACCGAACGGTTAGTATCTGTTCCAGCATTTCTTTACATGCTGAAGCGCAACGGCGTAAAGAAAAGTGTGTTTCCATAAGAAAGAAACAGAGACAAGGGATTACATACAGCTGTAGCCTGAAGCGGCATCTTATTGGTACACTTGATTTCATCAAGAAATTTGAATACTAAGCACACAAAATGTAAATTAGTAAACAAATAAGTAGCACTACCAGGAAATGCATGTATGATTTTTTTAAAAGCTGTATTAACTACATAAAAACGGCAATTTCCAAAATAGGACGTTGGAGGTATTATAGCTTAATTTTGTGCTTAGATAACAGTGCACCCAAAAGTCCTAATTTGTCAGCGTTTACTCACCCTTGTGTCTCTGTGGAGTACAAAAAAATTATAGCATAATTCTCTTTCGCATACAATGAAAGTGAATGGTGTACAGAGCAAGATTTTCAATAAATAACATATTATTATATATGTATTTTAGAAAGCCATTGTATGAGGAATACTTGGAACTTTTTGGAGTTTAAAAGGCCCAGCTCTCCTCCACTTTCATTGTATGAGGGACAGCAGACAGACAGAATATTCTTCAAGTCGTCTCATGCTGTGTTTCTATGTAAGAAAGAAAGTCACATGGCTTAAAACAGTAAACGATGACAGATTTATCACTTTTGGGTGAACTGGTTTTTTAAATACTGATATCGCTATCTTGATGCAGGAATTTATCAGATAATGTTATATTAATTTATGCAAACCAACAAACAAACAAAATAAAACGCCCAAGTCAATAGATTTCTAATGCATAAAGATGGTCGGAAGATAAAGATAAAGAACAAAAATACATCCCCCCCTTGGATATTATTATGCATGTTCAGAAAAACATCTGTTTACCTCTGCAGTCTATCCGTGTCCTGTAAAACCTTTGACTTAATTACAGTGGACAGAGCATAAGCTCTTGCACAATGGCCATCTCCCCCCCCAGCCTCTTTAGGCGCACATATATGCATGCACACACACACACACACACACACACACACACTCGTCCACCCTCCTCTTGTTTAATGGCAGATGCTTTCAAAGACTAATGCTCCATGTTAAAGAGGCCTAGAAAACAAGCCACGTCTGTGTTTACTAGGCACTGTCTTTTTCCTGTGTGTGTGTGTGTCTCATTCTCCACACTAACTACCGGGGCGTAAAACATAGGCTACTGTACTGTCTACTATCTAGCAGAAAAACAGAAGTCATCAGGGGGCCGAATGTTCATTTCTGCCCCACAATTAAGACGAATCAATGGCCGCTGCCTGAAATGGTATTTGTGGGACTCGGGCGTGAGTTTATTGAGAAGTGTTCAGTGCCTGCTCTCCCGGGGGGACTGGAGTCCGACGCAGATGGCAAATAAAGTATGCAGCCCGAGGCGAGAGCACATTATGCTAATTCTAATGTCAGCTGTACTTTAATATACAGCTCTATTTAATCACCCTATTATTTCGCATTTCCATATGAAAAAAGGAAGAGAGGAGAAGAGAGAGAGAGAAAGAGGGAGAAAAACCTTCTCTTGCTATTAACACCGTGAGCGTGCTCAGGTTTAGGTGGATATATCTTGAGTATTTGTGTCGGCATGGGGCGCTGTAGCTATTTGCTAGCGGGGGCCAACACACATTAACACACATTTAAGCCTAAAATAAACCAAATTGAGTCATACACACTCAAACACTACGACACACCCATACTTGCACAGATACTATAATACGTTACAACATGGATGCATAAATAAATATGTGCTAATACCTAAACTAATACTTATTTATAGTAATGGTGAATTAAGGACTATATCCTTACTGTAAATTTTTACTTTTATACACACATACACATAACACACACACACACACACACATTAATGCACTGGATTATAGAAACGCATGAATTTGCATGACATGTATACAGGCAAATACACACATTAGAATATGCAGCTCTATTAAACATCAAGAAGAGAAAAAAACTGCATTCACAACACATTTAAAATTGAGTCAAAATTTAAAATTAAAATCGAAAAATTAAGCGTGTCAATTTTTTAGATAAAATAATATTATTATTACTATTATATTTTTTAGAATAACACACACTGTTAAAGCATGTAGATTAGTAACAGAAAATTAAGAAAGTTCAATTAGTGGATTTTCATATACATTTGCTATGTATTTTAAACACAAAAACATGCATATATATACGTCACCAAACACATTAGACGCCATCAACAAAACAGACTTACACGTGCAAGACACATTTACATTTGATATTCTTTCATTGGCGGACTGAGTTCTGACAGAAGTCTTCTTTGGTTTTTAAATGAAAGGGCCAAATAGCAGCATGCATATTGTGCTGATAAGTTTGGAGTGATTAGTTTCTCAAGCTGAGCACTGACTGATTCTATTTTCAATTAGATATTCCCATCGAGGCCCAGCTGCCGGGCGGGAGGGGGCTGTGAGGACGAGGTATTGTGTGAAAAGTGTGTGTCATCGGTGGTATCAGTCGTGCATGCAGACCCCAATTCAATTAAAGCGAAATTATCACTAATAACAATCGCAGCTCTCCGCACACACGGCCTTAAACGGCATGCAAATGCCAGGCTTTAAGACACATTAAGCGAAAAATAAAAAGATAGTTAATAGATTTTAGCATCTCACTGAGAGGTACAATGAACCACTTTAGCTTTCAACCTCAAATTTTTTTAAAAAAGGCCACGGAGACACGCATTTCTTGCGATTATGCTGTTATATTGCGCCGTTTGTCAGAAATTTACTGTGCCGATTATTTTTGTGCCAGTCGTTAAAAACGACACGGTTGACGTTTGATCGTAAATTACTCCTGGAAGACGTGCTTTGCGAACGGATTGACTTTTGTTGTTGGCGCCATTAACAAGATTAAAAATAAACCCTGAATCATTATATCAATAGAAACGGATAAAGAAACGGGAGGGATAGTTGAAAAGAAAAAGAAGGGGGGGATTATTTTTGTTCTTTTGGCAGATTGTCATACTGTACTGAAGAATTAGTTTTTAATGCAAAAACGCAGAAAAGGACATTGTTTGGTGAGGACAAAGCAGGAAAAATCTCATGGAATTTTAGATTTTTGACACAATAAAGGCTGTTTATAAATTGAAGGGGTGGGAGACGGAGAGGGAGGGAGGGGGGATATATAGCATCCTTTAATGAGGTGCTCATTTGCTGACAGTGGTTTTCACTATAGGGACTTCATTTAGGCTGTCATTAAGTTATTATCTAGCGTAAAGAATTTCGCCGTCCTGTAAGTAGCGTGTTGGGTCTGGAAGCTTTTCTCTGTCTATTAGTGGAAGCGTGCCGCGCTGGCCTGGACGACTGCCTGTGTTTTGTTTGGCTGTGGTTCACACACAGCTTTGGCAGGGGGCTTCTTGGACGGTTTACAGAGGAAAGAGGGAAAACGCGCGCAAGAAAGAAAGGGTGAGAGAGAACGAGAAACAGAGAGAGCAGAAAGTAGCTCGCTCGTGCACGGTAGCTTCTCCGTGGCCCACGAGGGGTTCCAGTGTCCCATTTTCAGCATTTACAGTTCCGGCATCCAAATTTCCAACAGAAACTACTGTCATAGTACAGTAAAGACAGACCCGGAGAGAGTCACGCTGCCGACCGAGACGCCTTTGAGACATAAGTGCTTCAT
This sequence comes from Ambastaia sidthimunki, assembly GCA_036877625.1. Classification (NCBI taxonomy): domain Eukaryota; kingdom Metazoa; phylum Chordata; class Actinopteri; order Cypriniformes; family Botiidae; genus Ambastaia; species Ambastaia sidthimunki. The sequence continues at coordinate 44,321 of JAZGTK010000677.1, forward strand.
CATGGCGGTCTGGAAACATTTGTCAGTTACACGAAATGAAAATAAAACTGGCTGAGAGTAAGCTGCTGAAAAGTGAAAAATTACTGTAATTGTTAATAAGAACAGGTTAAGGGGACATGTGTAGAAAATACATTTATGGCCAGCATTGCAAAGTTTGCCTGGAGAAAAAAACATATTGCTCATGCGTTGCTCTTTCAGCTCAAAGAGACTTTCTTAAATTTCTTGAATGTTTTATTTAGGTATCAACTCTGTGTCAGAGGTTTTTAAAATTCTCCTAAAAGAAATAAAAAGAGACAAATTAATCAACTGTTTGCACACAGTGAAGTACAGAACTATAGAATTATGGTAAATCACAGATGAGATCTTTTAAATATCTCCAATATTTATCCTAGACAGCCATGAGATTTAATGCAGCACAAATAAGAAATTTCTGTGCCTTAGCTGTTTCTCCTGAGAAAAAGACCCAAAAATCTCACAAATGTCAATTTTAGGAGAAACATCTGAGGCCTTGTTGATACTTAAATGAAACACAACTGAGATCTCCATCAAATCTCCTAAGCTATGAAAGAGCATCCTCTGAGAAATAAGAGTATTATAAGTAATATAAGAGTATTTTCCAGGAGAACAATTTAATTTGCTTTCCATTTCCATCTCATTGCTGTCTAGGAAAAACATTGGGATTTTAAAGAGACCTCATTTGTGACTTTTTTTCCCTGTACTCTAGGTGGTGACTATAGGAACACAAATGCCAGACTAAACAATTGTTCTTTACATTTTATAGAAAAAAAACCCTCATACAATCTCACCAATCCACTGTGCATATCAGATTTATGCACCGAATTCAGTAAACGGTCCAAAATGAGACACCTTGGTCTTATTACAGTTGTTTAGACTAAGACCCCAGGCTCGTGAAGGGGCCCTGCTCCACACAAACGTCTTCTGAGACATCTGTAATAAGCAACACCTTCATCCCTACCGTGGCCTCTTTCAGCCTGCTCTCCCAAGCTTTTTTTCTATTGATTAAGTGTAGTCTGGTCCTTAATGATAATTTAGAGGGACTAAACTCCACAGGCCTCTGGATGACTATTCCGTTGACTGATTATCAGTGTGGACACCCCGCTTGAAAATTAAGTTAGATTCTCCTCGGATAGATATGCAGAGCGACGCATGTCCCATTAATTAGGACTCAAGCTGCTGTTTGTGGAGCAAAGACGAGTCTCTGGAAACATGGCTGCAGCCTCATTCAGGCACGCCGTCTGGCTGCAAAGACCTGCGCAGCTGAGTGTAAGAATCGCCACACGTCTCTATTCAACCAGATGAGCTCATCAAACAGAGACGCAATTGTGAGGCAAAATACTCGTCTATCTGAATCTACAGAGAAAGAGGGAGAGAAAGACAACCAAACTGCGGTCTCTCATGGTTCAACGATTTAAACGGAGAGACAACTGTTCAGAACAACTGGAAAGGGCTAATAAACCAGGGGAAAATTTAAAAAATGTTATTTAACCAAGTTCTCATTTATGTTAATTCTATATTCACGTGAACTTTATCTAAAGTTCACCTTAAAACAATAAAATTGTCACCACATTAAAAAAAAGTATGTAAATAGAATAGAATTGCTCAGATAATTTGGTATTGTAAAAAAATACTGAAAAATATTGAAATACATGTCTTGTTTATGGAGACCTTCTAAACACAGATTGAGACATTGCTGAGATTTCTTCTAGAGGAGAAACATAATTAATTTTTTTTTCAGGAGAAACATCTCAGTACCATAAGCCTTCACTCGAAGTCTCCATTTGCTCTTTAATAATCTCACTGGGGTCCAGGAGCACCAATTGAGATATTAAAGAGTTCTCATTTCAAATTATTTTTTCTTTTGGGCCTGGCGACACAGCAGGCCATTTTTACACTCAACAACAATACGAACAGATTTGTGATTTCTTGTTATACGCTCGCCAAGCATGCACCACCGAAGACACGAAAGATTAAGCGAACGAGACTGTACACATCGGCAGAAACGAGAAGATGTTATGGCTGCACGATTTCAACACTACAGCTATCCACCCTTTGAGGAAGGCAGGGTGCAGGATAAGCCTATAAATGAGGGCCGCGTGCATACAGTAATGCCGGGCTCTGGAATGATGAATGCTATTGTACTGTAAGGAAGAGGTGGGTGGTGCAGACATAGAGGGAGAGAGAGGGAACGAGAGAGGCGCACGGCATTGTGGGTCTCCCCTGCTGTTCCTCCCTGGAGTACTGTGATGTGTGCTCTTCAAAAGAGCTCCTGTCACTGTCACTGCTTCATTTAAAGTCAGACTCCCCTGAATTTGCATCTTGCAACGACTTGCAGGACGTACCATATGCCGTCCAAAAAAGACAATGCTCACAAATAAATTGGCATCCCCCACCCCTCCCACCTACACCCCCCCCACCCCTTCTCCCCGCTCAGAAAAACAACATCTGAGGCAAGAGGATGTTGTTTAAAGATGGCACACAACAAAATCCAGCCACCGTCTGTAACAAACCAAACAACAAAACATCACCTCAGGTTCGAAGAAAATCAGATCTGGTTAAAAAAAAATTGATTTTTTTTTTCTTATAATGACTGTCTTTATATCCGTATGAGGTGTTAGTGGAGAAAGCTGGTTAACACCGTTCGCGGGGCACGTCTGAGAAAAAAAATATTCACTAGTGTTAATTTAATCGCCTTTCTCGTGTACTACAGTCCTCTCAGGAGCCGACGCCGGCCCCAAGCGGAGACTTCATACCTCACAGCCCAGTCTGAAAGCGCAATAACGAATAAAAATGCTCATTACCGAATGATTTCAGTTTTCTCTATGATTCAATTTGCGGTAATTACTGTGGCCTGTGCTAATAAAAACTGCTACAAAACGCGAAGGTCAACTACCAGTTAGGCGTGTTCATTTTCATCTCAATGTATTCATCCTTGCCGCCTAATGGCCCAATTTTCTCCCCTCGCTCTTCAATAAATATTGCTAGAATTACAGGTTAAATAGCTAAATTAAATCACGGCTATTATGGAAGGCTGCACCAGTCGGTGAGGGAAGCAGGTTTACCTCTAGATCCACAATTGCTGGGGAAGTGCCAATCACAAGACAGTTTACGATTAATGTCAACTGTGTCAAGGCCATCAAATTATAGCGTTCATTCGCCGCTTCGCTCCCTGCGCTGTGAAATAAGAGAAACGTATGCAAATGCCTTATTACTACAAAATCAAAAGGGTATTTGTCATGCGCTGAAACAAATTAAGCGTTTAAACAAACTAGACTCAAGGTAACTTTGGGGAACACTGTAAAATGTAAACGAGCAGGACTGGTCAAGTTTTAAAATACTTCGCTTTGAGTTATTAGATTAACCTCTTCAAAAAAAAAAAGCAAAGAGGACGACGGTTGAGATGCACAGTGAAAGGTTTAATTGCAAGCACCAGGTCTTGGAGGTGTTTTTTAATTGCTTGGGATGAATTTTGTTCCATCTGATTACCCAGCATACTCTAATGACCAGGGCTACTTATGACAACTGCAGAGGTGCAGTCGGATATTGAAGCTGGGAGGTAATTTGTATAATGACTGCAGAGACCAAGAGTGGAGAGTAACTGATTTGGTACCTTCATTCATCGTAGTCTTCCTGACTGGAGCACCAGGCAGTCTGTTTGTGAAGAGTCCCCTCATTATCCGTCCTCTCGCCCCTTAACGTTTAATTAATATCTTAACCTTTTGAGTTATTTTGGGAGACTCTTTCTTTTCATGCTGGAGAAGAGCAAAGCAGGGGAACGAGAAAAAGGAGGAAAAAATTGGTCACGTGGGACTTCAAATCCCACTTCAAAACTGGACATCCTGTTAACCAGGACTTACTCAGATAACCTTGGAATTTCCAGAGCGTTAGAAGTCTCTCTTTCTGAGCCACAGTCATCTCCCTTTGAACTGCCTGAAGTTTTCACACACCAGAGTTCTTAAATTATTAAGGTCAAGATTATATTCCTTGTATTTCATGGTACCTGCCGACTAGGTGGATTGAGTTTCAGTGAACAGACACGCTCTAGACGTCTCAAGCTCTTCGTTGTGTTAACGTCCTCCAAGTTCTCTCTCCTGCAAAGAGGATTTGAGGTGAGAAAGAGAGAAAGAGACGAACAGAGAGGGAAAACACAAAAACCTAGTGCTCAGTTTTGAGGATCGATAGCTCAAAATGCCACGAAGCAGGCAACGCAAGACGAGAGAGTCCAGCTTTTATACTAGAGTGGACCTGAGAGACTAAGCCAGACCTGACATACAGCTTGTGGGCCTGGAATGTCACAGCGCTCCACATCTGATAGAGTCAATGTCATGACAAACTGATTTGCATTTAGAACAAAGATGACATGAGCCCTAGGCACAGGGTACCTCCCTCCCGCTCGTGCAGCTTGTAGAAAGTTTCCTGACATTTCTTGCATTATTAAGCCAGGGGCTTCATTACCATGTGTGTGATCTGTGAGTCTCCCAGGCCTCTAATTCCTCCTCACCTTGAATTGCTAATGTCTTGTTTATGGCTATCATGGCAAATCGGAGGCAACAATTACATGCAAATCGGTCTCTGCGCATTGTGGCGCTACGAACAAAGCTCCGACGAGCCAGAAAAGTGTCGCCTGCCCCGGTTCCCCTCGTATGGAGGCATGCTTCACGCTTAAGACACGCAACACGTGACGTATGCTTGTAGCAAGACCTGCACCTGTTCCGAAAGCCTCAAAAAGGACAGATAATCCTAGCAAACTAGCACCACAAAGCGCAGCCCTCTCTCTGGCTGCAAAGTTACGCATCTCAGAACGTGCTCAGTGGGGACGGGACCGTCTGCCACAAAGACAGTGGGCAGATCTGAGGGGGAGAGATAGCATTCGGCAGGGGAGCAAGGAATCATGGGTGATTTACTAAGTGTAAATGAGGCAAAGGAATCTGGAAGCAGCTGTTTTTTACAGCCCGCTTGACATACTAGTGCAGACCTGGACTGGACAGCACACAGCCATTTCCCACAGCTAACATCTGCTTTACATTCTCTGCCTCCCATCTGCCAAATCCCCAACTGGACAGGTTCAGTTCAACAGGATAAACACACTTCAGCAGTTTGGACAACACTACTCCACTACTTTTCATTCTTTTTTTTTGTCTCTTTCTTATTTCTTTCTCTTTGTCAATTGCATACACAAATTGGCATTTGGTCGTAAGTTCTGCTTGTTGGTGGATATGTGTCTTTGTTTTTAGGAACAATGAGAGATACAACAAGGAAATTATAATATGAACATGGAGTTGCAAGCCAGATTCAAATTCACATTGCCCATATTATCCAATTCAAATCAATACAAATTTGCATTGGGTTTTTATGGCCCTTTTATTTCTACAGCACTTTATATTTTTTTTTATTGTATTTCTATGGTGCTTTTTTAACTAGAAAAAAAATTTAAATATATTTTTTTATAAGTATAAAAATTATGAATGATAAAAATTAAAATATTTTTATAAATATGCAAATTATGAATAATAAAAATGTATTAAAAAATTATACACATAAATTTACATTTTGCAATAATAATCACAATGGCTAAATATGTGCACCAACCCGCAACTCTGACTACATCTTGTCTCTAGTATGCAAACGGAGTGGAGAGCTTGCGAGGAGTGTGAAACAGAACACCCGGATTGGAACTGGAGCGGGATGACTACGAAACAGGGAGGAACGGGGAGGAAAAATCTCTGGTGCTGCACTCACATACTCTGAGACCTGCGAATCAAGTGAAAAAAGTCAGTTCAACGTGAGTCTGTAACTGAGATGCATCTAGACAGTGCTCAGAAATGTTCACCACTGATTAGCCATTTTGACTTGGTCTTAAACTGGAGCGTGGAGCCCTAACAAAACCTCAAGTTCAGCCACATACACAGCCAAAACCTCTAGTCCCATAAACCAACACGAACGTCCATTATCCTGTCATAATTTCATGCAAAGGATGTTATTTATATTCATCTCTGACAGGAAAAGTGCGTGACCGTGAGAACTGACATTTATTTGACTGTCTGTGTTAAAGCTTTCCCCCTGACTGACAAATGCGCGCTCCGGTCTCCTCCGAAGCACAGAGGGAAATCTGGGTGCACGTGGCACCGATGTGGCACGTCTCCTCACGTGAGATTATGGGAGCAGGGATTAGGCGGGTCGGGAGGGCGTACGGAGCTGAAGAGTTACTGGCATTATTTCTTATGAATTTAAACGAATGCTGAGCAGCTTAGCAAAATCAGAATGAATTAAATTCATTAACTTGCCCAGTGACAGCAAAGTGGCAGGGCGGAGAGAAGAATTAACAATTTCTCTCCAATGAGGTCGTGTCACTCCGCAACGGGGCCCGGCGGCAGATAGGCGGAGCGCGTGTGTGAGCGTGCCTGGGTGTGTGTGTGGGTCAGAACTTTGAAGATCATGTCAGGAAAGCGTGGCTCGCTGGGTCACTGTCAAGCAGAGGGAGCTAAAGGAGAACAGAAGGTCTCATCTTGCTTCATCCCCTCTGCGGACGGGGGAAAGGTGGATGTCAAACTGTCATTACCAGTCCACTGGATTTACTGCCACTGAAGAACATCAGCTTTTAAATAAGGCTTTAAAATTACCATAAGTGTGTGGCCGTGTGGAAGTGTGTGTGTGTGTGTGTGTGTGTGTGTGATGGCATGAAAAAGGTAGATGCTTTCACGAGTTTCTGGATGAGGAACCTGAGCTAATATGGAAGGCCTATGTCAGCAGCTCTGTGTATGAAAGCCTGTGTCATGTTAACAAATTAAAAGGATTACAGATGAATGGAACAGACATGGCTTAACATCGACATGAGGCTGGTCAGCAGTGTGGGGGGAGGAGGGAGTGGGCAGCGTTTTAGATGAGGTGGGGGGGATCCAAACCCCCTAATCCTGCTACACAGGTCTGAAGTTGCACCAGCCTCACCTGCATGCTTGTACCTGCCTTAAAAAGCAAAAGAGATCTGTGAACTAAAAATGTTGTGGTTTTAAAACGTGAGCATGCAATCGTCAGTCCACTTCACTGTTAGGTGAATAGGTGAAAGGTTACTGTAAAAACAGTAAAAATCTTATTCTTAAGAGGGATTTTTATAACGGTTTCCTGTAAAAATATCTCAACATCCTTATGTAATCCTTATGTATGCATTAGGTTAATATTTCTCCCTTTGAAGAATTTTTGTTTAATAATTTATATTTTTTTTATTTTAAACAATTCAAAAAAATATGCTTTTTTAAAAAAAACTATTCAAAGTAAACATTTTTAAAAAATAATTATTTTGCTTCTCAAGTGTCATGATAATGGATAAAGGATGTTGAGATATTTTTTCTTGATTTTTATAGTATAAACCAGGACAGACAGAGACAAAAAGAAAAATACAGTATCTGCACCTTATACACTGGAAGGGGACTGTCAGGCTAATGTGTAAGTAAGGTGACTCAATAATCTGCTTATTCTTGCTATAGTCTGGGTCTGACTGATGGCTCTGTTGACTTCTAAACACATTTACACTTGGCCTCAGTCGTGGGTGGTGAAAATGGCTCCCATGGTGGAGCAAAAAGTAGGTTTTGGCTTGAGGTTGCACACGGTTATTTGCACTCAGTAAGGTGCAAAGATGGCTGCCTGGGGGAAATTTCAGAGAGGTGCACCCCAAACTCATGCTATTGGTTTAGACAACGTTTCTGTGCTGGGCTGATCAGGATCCACAAAAAAGCACAGTTTTAGCAGCACAACCCCAGCCAACAATTTTCGGGTATAAGAATGTTTTCCAAATGTTCGTTATATAACAAAAACGTTCTAAATGTTATTTTAAAAGTTGTAGGCATGCTCAAACCGTCCATGTTTTTTTGACTGCTTATAAAAACGTCATTCAAAATTTTTGAATTCTGCAATGTTTTAAAACGTTCCACTAACGTTTTGATAAGATATGTAACGTTAAAAAAGTTCTGCTAATGTTACTGCAAGCGTTTTTGATAACTTTGAGAGCACTTTTAGAAAACATTAGCCAATGTTCTGAGAATGTTCTCTGTTAGCTGGGGCAGTGTTTACACTTTGGTCAAATAGATCTACAAATGGCTTACTCATAGCTGTCGCTGCATATTAAACAGGGCTAAAAGTATTTTAACAAAAAAATTCACACTTCAGCCAAAAGGTTAGACTTTTGTGTTGATTAAACTTAAACAGCAAATACTGTACTGAGGTACAGTATAACACAAACCTGTGTGTGCATGTTTATGTGATTTAGAAGGCAGAGTCCGTAAAGGTCTCTGTGTTTACACATTAAAGACAGAGAGAGCTGGCGAGCTGTGTCCTGGGAGAGCAGATTCAGACCAGACACGGGTTAGAGTGGGAAACAGGGGCTGGAGAGAGGGGGGGATGTACGTCCTCTATCATAAACGGCCCTTATAAGGGCCTGATCACACATAAGCTGTACCTGATGGACTGCAAAGAGACACAGGGCAGGCAGACAGTCGGACCACAGCAGTCATTAAAACACACACACTCGCCAACGCAAACACACAACCCGTGTAAGAGGTGCTTCCCATCATCAAGCGGTCGGCGAGTGTGAAAGGCTCGCTTTAACAAGTAACTGTAAAATTTAATCAGGCGTACCGAATGCACCCAATAATAGCGTCAGCCATTGTGTCCAGGCCCATTCTGTACTTCAGAGCAGAGAGGAGCTGCTAGCAAAACACGCTAATTGCACAAGAGCTTGATTTCCGCACTGCAACAGAACGTAAATGTTATTTCAGAGCGACGCAACACAATCTTTTAATTAAAGTGTTTGTGCATTAAACACATCCACAGCTAACAGGGAACATTCTCAGAACATTGACTAACGTTCTCCCAAAGTTCTCAACAAACGTTCTTGCTCTGCGTCTGAACATTTTTTAACATTGTATATCATGCATTTCAAAAACGTTACTAGTGGAACATTTTAAAAAGTTACAGATTTAAAAAAAGATTAAATAATCAAACAGTAACAATACAACAACTAAAAACTGGACATTTTTAACGTTCCTAAATAACATTTTTAGCGTTTTTCTTATTGGATGGAAATGTTTTTACAACCTAAAATTGTTAGCTGAGCCAGACACAGAGGACTATGATGTATAAACAATTAGAAAACACAACACAAAGGTTTAAGTTTTAGTAGGCCGGGGGTTTCGACAGCCCCATCGCTGTGTTTTGGTGTCCCTATCTGGATAGAATTCAGCTAGACAAAATAATACGAGAAATCATGCACTCCGGTCAACATAAACAAAGTTCCCCCCATGTCGGAGCTCATGTTTTCAGTGGATGATTATAACAGTGAGCTGAACTTGTAAAATGTCCCTCTTGTCAAAGAGATAATGATAATCACATGACTTCCAGCAGCAAACTCAGTGTGTCAAACTACACGCTTGAAAATGCTCTTTGTGGGTGCGATTTTGTGTCGAAACCCCCTTTTTTCCCTTGACAACAAAAATAAATGTCTTAAAACAGCGAACACGATTACAGCAGAGCTACACTGAGCGCCTCTCCTTCTGTTTAACTCCCAAGCGAAAAAAGGGGCTGGAAAAAACGCTCGAAAAAAGGGAAGCTTAAGAAAAGAGCGCAGCAGAAAATAATGCTGGAAAAAACATGTCAGAGACTGTAAACGGAGGATAGGGTGATGGTAGTGGGGGGTATAGCATTCACACAGTACGCCTGTCTCCAGTATAACTGAAACCAGGCCCTCTCTTATAACCAGTCCAATCTGTTTTCATTTGCCAGAAACAGAGCTCCCCTCTCTCCTCCCAAAACTCTGTCCTCCTCCAAATATCAGACTGCTTCCTCTCTCTGGTAGACCATTGACACTCCGACACATTATAAACGACGGAGCTGAATTCAAGGGACTGTTTGATCAGCATGTTTCAGAGACAAACTATTGGCACTCTTTAGAATATCAGAAAATAAACTCTACAAATGTAACTCAAATAAAATGACCAACCTCTTTGTCTTGCTAAGGCTTCACAGATAACATTTCATGTCTAAATACACAGTGAATATCTATTTTGAGGTGGAATTGTGGCACAGCTGTTATTCGGAATCTGGGATTTGGGAGAAACAATAAAATCTATTTTAAAAGATCAAATAAAAAGATAAAGGCGGTAGAAAAGTTTCCAAGCATTAAATGACCTTCATATAACAAAAAGTTAAAATCAGTTAGTTTTTAATAAAAATTGACCTCTAGGACATAAAAGTGGCCTGAAGTTGCAGAAACTCAGGGTCAGTATACAGACATCATGAGAAAACTAATTAATCTAGTAAAACATAAGAATTAACAAGCAACACAGAGGAAACTTGCCAGCATGACTCTTGTACAGCTCGCTCTGTACCACATTTTAAGTGCAGGTCAAATTAGTGGATACAAAGCAAAGTGTGGATTTAGCAAACGAGAAGGCAAACACACTAAAATGTTTAACTAGGTTGCCCCAGCCCATGCCATCAAGGAGGGCTGCATGTGAGACCATCCAACACCAAAAAAAAACTTACTGTCAGAAAGAGAGAGAGAGAGAGAGAGAGAGAGAGAGAGAGAGCAATGGCTCCTGGCACTGCCATGGCCGAAAAAAAGGACCTCAAAAAATTGCATTAGCCAAGCTATTCATTTCATTCGAGAGAATTTACATCACTGCTTGGGAACGATGTCACAATAAGAGCTAAAATGGACCGTCTTCCCCTTGATTCCAGCTCTGCTATGGTAGAACCCGGCCTGGGATAAAAAAAACCCGTAGAAGTCTCTGAAACACCCAGAAGAGGACTACATGAACAAAACCCAGAAAAAAGAGAAGGAATAAAAGCCTTTGTGTAAAGTGAAAGGATAATGATTCATTCTCTTTTAGCCCACATCAACCGGAAATTACTAAAAGCCAAACGCTTTCTGCCAGTTCAGCCCTTGGATTTTGGTGGGGGATCCACATGCGTGTTGCTCTGACGGGTTATTGATCTGGAGCCGAGACTTGTGAGGTCCACATGCGCAGCTAACAGGGAATGTCCTCAGAACGCTGGCCAATGTTCTTTAAAAGTTCTCTAAGTTATCAGAAATGTTCTTGTAGTAACGGTAGTAGAATGTTTTTTACATTATGTATCGTATATCAAAAATGTTATATATAAGTTGTTAGTGGAACGCTTTACAACCGTTAAAGAATTGTAAAAATGTTTGAAAAATACAATTGCAACTTCTAAAAAAGGAACTTTCTAAAAGGAACTAAAAAGAACATTCAAAATAATATTTTTATAGTTTTCGTTTTATGTTAGGAAAACGTTCCTACAACCTAAAAACTGTACTCGCTGGAGGGGAGTAGAGTGGACTCCAGGCGGGTCTTGGGAGCTGGTGCGGAGAGGGAAGATGGGGGCTTGTGTGAGTGAATTAATTACACGTGCATTTTTGGATGGCGTATATCATAATGAGCCCCAGCTGGGCCAGGCATCCAACTCCCTTTAAATGTAACTATAAAAAGCTGGGCATTCAGCAGTCCCTCACAAAGAGAGCAGGGCGCTATAAAGGGTCCCTGTGATGTGTGTGTAGTAATGTGCAGGGGGCAGGCGAGGAGACATGCCAGCTGCGACGGCCAGGCGCATGTTTTAGACGTGGAGAGTTGTAATTGCATGGATGACACTGGTGCGATGAGAGGGCTTGAAACCATATCGTAAGTCGCCTGGCTTGGAATAATGTTACAACGTTCTATCCCAGCTAACAGAGAATGTTGTCAGAACGTTGGCTAACGTTATCTAAAAGTTCATAAAAAGTCAAACGTTATTGCAGTAACATTAGCAGAAAGGTTTTGTACAGTATCTATCATATGTATCAAAAACGTTTCTCATTAGTTTTAAAAATACTACAGAATAAAACAGTTAAATAACCTTTATATAATCAAGCAATAATGTAAATACAATGTCTAAAAAAAGAAACGTTCTTAGAACTTTAAAACCATTTTTAACATTTACAATACTTAATAGAAGTGTTAAGGAAACGTTCTTACAACCTGAAATTGTTAGCTGGGTATGAATCAACATCAACAGCCTGCTGATTTTGACTGGTTTCCTTTGGTCTTCAGCAGACGAGAGGAAATGGACTGGTATTGCATTTGCACAAACATGAAAGTTCAGGAAACAAGGTTAGCCAGTAAAACGGTAAATAAAAAAGTGCTGCTCAGTTTTGCTGACGGACTTCACACCAATCATTTTACACCTCCAGGTTTTAACAGGGTTGATTGATATCACTAGCATCTAAAGACGAGGCCGATTACCTTCCGCCTTATTTCAGCTCTGCTGATTAACTTTAATGATGCTCATTTAACCTTGTGATTCCTATCTGATTTCAGAGCCCAACTAAGCAGAGAGAAAGAGAACGAGAGAGACAGAGA
>JAZGTK010000678.1:0-28127 GCA_036877625.1 Ambastaia sidthimunki
ATTTGCTTTGAGTGTGACCCACCCTGACGTCGCATGCAAACAGACGCTCCCGTATTGTGACTGCCAGACCCTTCCAGTCTGTCCGTGTCTCTTCATTCACAGATAAAGTGGAAGAAACAGGCGGACCACAGACAGACACACCCCACACAAGCTCAGGGGTCAAAGGAAAAGGGACCACGCTCTGAGAATCACTCAGCTGCCCATCAGACACCTTCAGTGAACCATCACAAACCAGCAAAGATTATATGTGATATTTCACTGCCCTTCACACCTTACATCAGCTGAACATAGTTCTAGTTGCACAGGGTTGTTATAATATTGGGCAAAATACCTGTTATTGTATCTTACAAAAAATGCAGATTAGCAGGAGACTGTCTGTGTCACAATAAACAAATCAACTTTTCAGTTTTCAGCATTTCTGACGGGAAGGTTCATGAAATCTTTGTTATTCGCTTAGAAAAATCTGCTACATTTATCAGTCAATAACACAATCAAATCAAATTCACACATATCAAACAACAACATTTTACGTTCATATTTACGCTTATGTTTAATTCATGGCCTTGATTCATCCCAGCGCTTTCCACTAAAATGACGATAATGACAAGCAAATCTTTAATATATTATATTAAACGTTTAATTCATTTCAAAATTAAGTAATAAACAATGTCAGAACTAAAACAAGCGACGGTGGAAGTTTGACGGAGTGACGTCATAAAGGCACTGCGCGTGTAAACGGCTACAAAGTAACACGGGAGATTGAAACAATAACACTATAAACATAACATACAGGCTGAAATATACATTGATATATCTGAGTATGAGCGCATCACTGTTTCTGAATATGAACCCACAGCCGACACTGAAGTTTAAACAGATCAAATAAGGCACCTCTATTTTTCATACACATACCGTGTTTGTCACCTTCACATCGATATATCCATCTGAAATCCCGATCAAATCCGATCAATCCGCAAAAATATCAGAGAGACAAATGAACGAACAATGAGCGATTCATTCAGCGGCCAAACACACACAGCACGAGCGGCTGCTCATCCTATTATAAATAAAGCTTTAGTGAGCTCAACTCGCAGCTGTCACACACACACACACACACACACACACAGGGAGGAGCCACAGACCTCCTCCAGCTTTTGTTTCTTCATAGAGATGCTGTCACCCGCTCAACCACCCGAAATTCACCATCACACCCTTACAGTAACACACACACGAGCCATCAGACCGACACTGCCCTGCGATGTGTGTTTACTACACGATTCATACAACAAAACCCACGTGGAGTTACTCACAATACAGCCAACGTGTCACACGCACGATGAATGATCCATCTCACTTTCGAAATATTACAGAGAGAGAGAGATCATGTGTGATACTGGGGGAGGAAGTCACTCCCCCACTGAGCTTCATATTCACATAAAACAAACAGAATAATGACAAAACTGAAATGCATCCACATCGTTTTTATTGTTATTTATTGTCATCACTACATTGTTTGTTTGTTTTTTGTTTACCTGTCAGTATTTTATATTATATTATAATGTTTTTATTTATTGTATTGATGGTTGTCAATATTAAACGAAAGAGAGAGAGAGAAAGAGAGAGAGAGAGAGAGAGAGAGAGGGAGGGAGCGAGAAAGAGAGCGTTTTACTATATTTGACAAATTAAGGCAAATGTCTGAATGGGGTCAGTCCAACAGATCACCGGCTGAAGCAGCTACCGTGTTATAATGATGCGTAAGCATGCTGTGTTTATATACTCCAGCCATCTGTGTTATTGTGCTACATTACTACACTGTCAATGTTTGCAGGTTTTGCCAGTGGCCATTTTTTTTAAAAACACAAAACGAACACGAGTGTCTTATCATTGAAAACATTACAGTATGGTCAGGATAGTGGTCCCCATTATGGTTAACCAATACATATCTTTATTCATTATTGTCTGGCTCTTTCTCTTGGTTTCACAGAACATGCTGCAGAACGGACTGAAGAAGTCTAAAGTCATTTGTTGCTCCTCGGCGTGAAGGCAGATGTGACCACAGCAGAGCTGCGTCAGTTCATGAATAAGTCAAACACTTCTGTCTCTCTCGCTGTAACAGGCCGTGACAGGGGAAATGTGGCTTCGGTGCATCTTTGTGGAGCAGCTGCTCGTCACCAAAGCGTCTTTGGTGAAATAATAAGAGATGAGAAGCTGAGGCCTTCAAAATATTTGATGAGACATGCTTGGAGTCGACCGCAGCTCTGAAAGGTTAGATGCAGGTAAACCTGCTGGTATAGTGACAAGCACTCACAGTTCCTGCTGAATAAATAATTATGTAGCGCTGGCACACCACAGTGCTTATCAATTTTTCAGCCTGTGCATCACAGTTACTTACTGGCTACGCAGGCATACAGTATGTGCAAGCCTGACATTATCAGACTATTCAGGGCTCACATTTCTTATTCATCAGGTCCTGCTGTTAGAAAGACAGACTGTGGTTTTTGCCTGATAATCCAGTCAGATCACTTAAAAAATTCTTATTTACCTTATTTACTAGGTCCTTATTTACTAGGAAAAATATACTTTCTCAAAAGTGTTCCTGTAGCTCAAATGGTAGAGCATTGCATTAGTAACGTAAACATCATGGCTTCAATTCCCAAGGAACACACAACGCTGTATACCCTGAATGAATAAAAGCGTCTGCCAAATGCATAAATGTTAATGCAAAAAACACAAGTGTAAGCATTTCAGAGACCTAGATGTGGACTATACAGGAAATACATTCAATTCATACATACATTCAAGCTATACATTTTATCAGTACATGTGTTCCCTAGGAATCAAACCCACAACCTTTGGGTTGGACGTTCCAAGGCAGGGGAATATAAAACACCAATTAGTTTTCAGTTTGATGAATACACAGGCTGTGTCCGAAAGCGTATAAAAGCCTCTAAAGAGCATTTTTCAACCCACATCCAAATCCAATGTTTCCTTCACTTTCTACATCCTAAGATACCTTCAACTGATTTTTAAAGGCAGCATAGATGTATCCTTTGCTGCCTTTGATATCCCACAATACTGTCTAAGGGAAAGATGATTGGTTGAGCAGGGATAAGTTTAAAATATTTAAATGGTGTCCCAGAAAGCAGTCTATTTATTTAACTAAAAATTTAAGTTTTATTTTTACTTTCAACAACTGATTTTTACTGAGAAATCTGTATTGTAGTTGTTGAGTATTCGACCGGTTACTGCCAAGCACTCTCTGTTTATATTTCCAATATAATTTTGTGACACTACCTCTTGTAGGCAGCCTCTAAAGTAATTGCCTGATAGGGCAGTGAGGCATCAAAACAGCTGCATAAGCTTTTGGACACAAGTGTTGTTACAGAAGAGCCAAGATATCCCAGCAGCCCTTGCTGAGGCAATAATGACAGGATGAAGGTGCTCATGACCACCTAACAAGCCTGGATGCTGCTGGAAGGGCCATCAGGAAAAGGGTGCAGCTCATGGAAATCCTGACGCTCCCTCTCTTTCCTTCCAGCTTTGTTACCCACAGCTCTCATCTGTTTTTCATATGCATACGACAGCATGAGAATTTTGTGAGATTTTAGGAGACCAGAAAGAACAGAAAGAAAACAAAGAGAAGGGCTGCAGAATTTTTTTTTTACACTGTAACACTGTGAGCTGGTGTTAAATCACTATCAGACGAAGCTCAATGATTCAGCACACAAACCTCACACAGCAACGTTCAAAGATCTTATATGATGCAGATGGCGTGTTATCACAACACACACTAGCCTACGCCTTTTTTCTTCCCTGCTAATGCTGTTTGTGCTCCTCTGAATAGGATTTATGTGTCACTGTGGATCAGTGTGGTTTGGTACAGTGCATTTGAATCATACTGAGATTCTGTGGTAGAGCGAAATGGAAATTATTTCCTTTGCTCTTTATTTTCCATTAAACATCAGAGATCTCGCTCAGACCTCGGCGGCCATCAGTAATTACAGACATCAGCAGACACAGTAACACTCAGGAGAACCTCACACTTCAGACAAAAACGTTTAAAACCCTTTGAAAGCAGTAGAAAGCAGCAGTGTCTGTTATAAATCCAAACTCATTTTCCAACATGAAATCACTGGCGTCCATCAGACCCGATGAGAGCTTCAATACTGCCTCCTAGTGTCCGTCTCAACAACACGGTCACACCTTCGTTGTTTGTGGCACTGAATCTCATTAATTATTACTGTGACTGCAGAATATGGGGCACGCAGTAAGATTAGAGACCTCAGAATCACAGATGTTTTGTAGTCTGTCAGAATGACAATATTACAGTAGACTGACAGGTTTTGATTCTGTGTTTTTAATGAGATCACAGATGTAATGTGTGCATGATGCTTTGACATGTACTAGACTAAAGTTTAATTCATATAAACCAAAAAGCAAAGCATAACAACACAGAACAGTCTCTGTTAAGGAACAGAAAAGAACATCACACATATACAGAGGGTGTTCTGTGTTTTTTTACACTTTATCCCCATCAGCCCCAGTTAAAGGTTTATGAACGCTAAACTTAAATAATGTCCATAAAAAAAAAACTACAAAGATTTATGTGCTGGTGTCTAATCTCAGTATAAACCCCTTAGTAGTGAGATAGTGTGAGATGATGAACTAATAAGATTTATCTGTCATCTCATGTAAAACTGCAGTGTTAGAAGGTCTTATGCGAGTTCACTCAGGTCAGGTTTGATGTCACTGACACATGGTGGACATCATGGGACATGTTGTGGGCATCTTCATTCCTCTGTAAAATATCTAATATTTGTGTTATTTCAACATCTTTTAAATGAACTACTGTATAATCAAATACTGTAACTGAACAACCAAGTCAGACATTTAGACACACCTACTTATTCCTTGTTTTGTACAGAATAATTGTAATCAAAACTATGAAATCACACAAATGGGTGTAGGTGGGTTAAAATTGGATATTTATTTACTACAAGACACAAACTGTCACACAGTGCAAGTTTGTTAGGAATCAGCAGTCTGTAAAGTGTTAATGAAGTGCACTCGTTAGTGTGCGCCTCCATGACTAGATTACAATTAGTACACAGATATGTGTAAAAACAGTAAAGCTAGAATTAAACTGAATTGAAAGGCGTCTTAAATTTGATAAAAACTGACTATTAGGAAACAAACTGAATTATATTCAACTACTCATGTCAACAAATCAAGATCCTAAGTGAATGGGTTTAATTTGCCTAAAACAATATTTATAAACTCCAGAGCATGTCCACAGCTCTTGGACGGATCTTCACAGTTTGGCGTAATCCTTCAGAATCACCTCCAGCTTCTGGCTCAACATTAAATTGCCTCTGACTTTCAGCTTGCCAGCAAAAAATGCCTTCAGAGAAACAAACAGACGTAAAGCTGCTGATGTGTGTAACTGGATTAATGCTGATCTGTGATGGAGCTTGTGCTACCTTCTGAGGGTTCAGTTTTCCCAACACCACATCCATGAAGTCCTCGTCAGCCACAGTGAAGGTCACGTCAGTTTTGCTGTGGGCTCCTCTATGGAGATCCCCACCTCCAGACTTTAGGTCAACAGCTGAAAGGAACGAAACAAAACTAAAATGTTGTTGCATTTCTATGATCTTTGCTTTCCAGGAATTTATTAAAATGTATTTCTTTTAAATTACTCTTCTATTTCTGAAGTGACACTCAGTTGTGACAATGTTATTCTTTTCTCAGTTTGTCTTTTGCAAATGAAATGTTTTGTATGTGTCACTTACTCCACTGTCTGACCAGTTTTCCATCCTTAGTGATTTCCCATCCAAAAACAGCATTAACCTTCTTCACCAGCTCAGTGCCGAGATCTTTGATCCTGCGTCCGATCTCTGCAAACACCAGGTCGCTCTGAAGTTCTTCTGTCTAGATGATTGGAGAAACGTACATTTAAAACAGTGTAATAGCTGAACGTATGTTAACAGAATGTGTTAATTGTTGGTGAAGGCTGTCGTGCCTCTGTCGGGCCGTGGCTGACAGATGAATCTGCAACAGCATGTAAATCGATGTACGCTCCAGACAACACAACTCCGCCCGTTTCCTTGACCTAGAAAGCCAGAACAAACCACTGCATCACGATTAAAACAACAGGCGCAGCTCGGAGGAACTGTGCCATTACAAACCCAAGAGCACCTTTCACCCTAATGGCTTTTACATTCAAAAAGATGGCAAAATGCCTCCCCAGAGTCATTCAGTAAGACTGTCAAGGTTTTCTTACTTTACACTGAATGTGAATTCTGTTTCCCTCCTTCCACATCTCTGTCTGCAGAGACTGTCCTGGATAAACCGGCTTCACAAACCGCACCTGCGTGAAAGCAGCAAGAAGCAGATTATTATGGGATGTTAAATGGAATTGTGAGGTACTGAATCATCGTCACTGCCTTACTTTGATGGACTTAAACTTGGAAACGTCATTTCCTGCAAATTGCTTTAGGACGTGACGTGCAGCGAAGCCAAACGAGCAAAGCCCGTGAAGAATAGGAGATTTGAATCCTGTGTGTGATTTCAAAATCATTGTTAGGCAAAAACAACAGAAAGCAACATGAAGAGAAACTGCAGTGAGTCATACCCCCCATGGCAGCAAAACTCGGGTCGATGTGAAGCGGGTTCCAGTCACCACTCAGCCTGTACAGAGCAGCCTGAAGCAGAGAGTGTCAATCAAACATTTATTCTGTGTAAGGTTTTAACTTCCTTGTCGTTTAAAACATTTAATATATGTTTTTTTTTTTCAATTTTATTTATCACTCATGTTTTATTATTGCATCGAACTAAAATGAGATTAATAAAATTAAACTGGTACTTGATCTTTGGAGGTTTTGTCTTCGGTCACAGCATCTGGAGGTCTGTTTGGCGGAGGAACTGTAACCTGGAGAAAAATAAGAACATCTGTTTGGAAATGAACAGCTATGAATACAGGTAAGCTGAGTGTGGTTTGTTTTATTCACCACAGCCCTTTCTGAGGTCCGTTTCCCTCCGAATCCTCCAGCGCCAATGATAAACACAGAAAACTGATTATAACACAGCAGCTCCGGTCCACTGTATGTATGAACTGACACAACACAACACAAATGTTATTAACACTCATGTTGCTTCGCCCATCTGATTACTGCCAACAACAGCATTTCTTGTTCTTATATACAATGCAAAGAAAATGTGACCAATGCTGCTAAAATGAGTCATAATGAGCACATTTTTAAAAATAAGTTCTTGTTATTTTCTCAGTTATTATCTCAGTTAAAAAAAAAAAACTTTAAAAAGATGCATAATTTGTTGGTATCGGACAAAAAAAAATTAATACGCTAACATGGCAATTTTTCATGGATTATTAAAACACATGACAGATTTAAAAAGATACACTTCTCAGAAACATACAAATAGATTATTTAGGACGTAAAACTGCTATTTAGAATGTTGGGATCATTAGACAAAGGCTTAATAAACTCATTTCTGTGAACACTTCAAAAAAGACTTCAGTTTGTAATAACCTGTTCACATTCTGACTCATTTTGCCAGCATGGGTCACAAATACTCACCATCCAGCACAACAATCATGCCAGATCCTTTATCCAAAACATCCGCCACAGTCGCCTTTGACCTTAGAGTCCCTGTGAAACAGATGAAGGTGTTTATCAGATCAGTCACATCAGGTAAGGTAAAGCGTGTGAGCTGAGGTCTGACCTGAGGTGGGCAGAGGTCTGATCATCTCCAAGTACTGCTCACCATGAAGCAACTACAACAGAAATGAAGATGACAGAAAAACACTGATAAAACCTCTTTATGTTTAATCATCTGTATGTGAATCCTGGGATGCGTTTTGTATGCGAATGCTCTGTACGCTTGCCCTGGTAAGATCGATGTCAAGTCCCGGAACGCTGCCCAGTCCCACCATGGCGCTCTGGGCCGGGATCACTCCAAATGTGGGCAGACAGCTGAAGTCCTCATGGCCTTCGTAAAGGAATTTGAGGTGATCAGGATCTTTTGTGGACATTCCCACCCCCAGAGCGTACAGGATCGTGTGCATGTGTGTGTACGTGAAGGTTATCTCTGCTAGAGATCGGCCAACTGCCTCAGACTGTGGGAACATAACATGGCATTTAGACTTTCTGCTAGTTGTTGTGTGTGTGTTTGTCATGTACTCACAGGGTTGGGTCGGCCTGCAGAGCTGCTGGGATTGGCTTTGATTCCATCTTCAGTGTCGACTTTTAAGAGGACGTCCACCAGCGTCTGAAGAGACTCTATTCACACACACAGACAGGCTGTTGTAACAAACAGGCAACAATTTCTGTAGTGATGTTTACTAGAAAGCAGAGCTGCTCAGAGAATGAAACGCTCTCCTGACATCAGGAAGTTTCTCTTATACTGGAAGTCTTGCAGGAATTGATTCTAATGAATTTTAATGTGCAAACAGCTGATCTGAGGACAGATAAATACACTACAGCACATGATCTCCAGCTGGTTACCCTGGATAGTGGTGGGTGTGGTAGCATCAGTGAAGTCACAGATCTCGTTCCATGTGTCTCTTACGGCCTCTGGTGTCATGCTTTGATTTTTCTGACGTACAATTCGGCCCAGACTCCTCTCCCAGCGCACTGGACAAAATATTCACAATGTCATATCTTATGTATAACCTACTATTATAGAAAATAACAGTTCTTTTGCTGGGGTGTCCAGGGTGGTTTGTAGGTGTTGCTTACTAACTTAAGTCAAAATCAATAGTTATGGTTGTCTTAATATAAATCATGTTATATACAAGTGTGAGTCATGCATTTATTTCTGCTGTTCTCGAACTCCTCCCACAGAGGCCAGAGAACAAACTTACATTTTCCAATCCAGCCTGCACCAACCTACAAAAAGACATATGACTTATGATGTGTTTTATGTATAAATATCATATAATCTGAATAAAATCATGTCTTTTACATACCTCAAACAGACTCCCATTCTCCTCACAGTCCTGGTGACACAGCCAGAGGACGAGTGGAGCCACGTATTCAGCCTTCAGCAACTGTAGGAGATCTGGAGGAGAACATAATCTGCTTTAATCGTCAGATAACATCAGCTGATCTTCACTCTCTGTATTTAATCTTGTTCAGTTCCTCACTCAGATGGCCTCGTGTATGAATGAAGCCAGTCAGTTTGACATTGTGTGCTTTTGGTTCTAATACTGATTACTGAACCTGCAGGCATGACGGTCTGTGTGAGGCGGGACCCTGCAGTTGGTGCGATGGTGTTGCAGTGAATATTGTATTTCTGCCCTTCGATGGCCAGCGTGTTTGTCAGGCCCAGCAAACCCAGCTTAGCGGCACTGTAGTTCGCCTGTCCAAAGTTGCCATAGATACCAGCTGCTGATGATGTCATGATGATTCTGTTAATGGACACAATACCAACTTCACTTCACTTCAACAGCCAGTCAAAAGGGACCCAAACTAAACAAAAAAACATTTTTTTTATTTGAATTTTTTTTTGAAAATCATATTAATATTTTAAAAAGGTCAAACAGTGAGAAGCAGCTTTGAGTTTGAGACAAAAAAAAACTGTGAAGTCTCACAGTGGATTTTTTTAGAGTTATTCCTGAGCTTTACCTCCCAAACTTCTGCTGCTTCATGTGGTCCCAGGCAGCTCGTGTGACCAGGAACGACCCTCGCAGGTGAACCCGATGTATCAGGTCTGAGAAAGAAGGGCTGCGGTCAGTTATGTGACATCACCTATGACCCACATACACACGATTCTGTCGTGTTCACTTACCCCAGTCCAGATCACTGGTTCTGCCAAACGACCGATCACGCAGAATCCTTAACAAAACACAAGATTTCATTTAATTATGTCTGTGAGATCACAGCTGCTCTGAGGAAGCCAGAAGACAATAAGAACTTACCCAGCATTGTTTATCACAATATCTAAAAAAAACAAAACAATGTATTTACTATCCTTCAATCAAGAATCATGTAGAAATACTGATAATGACTTTCAATAATATGATACATTTTAGCACCTATTCGCCCAAACGCATCCAGGGCTGTCTGAATCAGCTTCTCACCGTCTTCCACTGAATCTGTGGATATAAACATAAAAATCTTCACATTTGCAAAATGTTCCATTTACAATACACTTATATTACGCTTTTATCCAAAGTGACTTAAGCGAGACTGCATTTAACATTTTGCTTCTACAAAGTTACATTTACAAGTGATGCATTTTCATTCTGATGCTAGAGATAGATGAACAGTAAAAGAGTCAGAACATCGATTGTATTTATATGTGAAACTTCATTGTAATGTAAAACAGGTATTTCAAACATCAAATACAGCACAAAAAACAGACCCTATAGCAGACAGTGATTTGTATTATGTACAAATAATATAAGCAGTTGTGTATGAAGTGACCCAGTCTGTACATCAGATCTGATCACACATACTGTAGTCGGCCACCGCTGTTCCTCCTCTGGCCCGGATCTCCTCCACCACACGATCAGCAGCTGCTGAACTCCGACCCCCTCCTTTAATATCTCCTCCAAGATCATTAACTGTGAACAGAAGGTGGAGCTTCACCACATAGATCAGAATGAGATTATTACACAGTAAAGTGTGCGTTGATCTCACCGATGACAGATGCTCCTCTCTCACCAAACGCCAGCGCGTATTCTCTCCCCAAACCTGCAAATTAACATTAATTTCAATTTACAGGGACACTTAACAGTGGCTTTCTAAACTTTTCTCAACCTAACTTGTTGACTGATTTATCATAACAGTGAGAGTTAACTAATAACTGATGTGTCCAGTTATTTTGCCCTTTGTACTTTGATCAACACAAACACTATCAAAGATCCGACGCATTTAAATAAGATTATAAAATCCTGTTCCTAAAGTAGTGAAACAATATTACACAGGACAATAAAGTTCAGAAGTAACATATACAAGGAGATGCGGGTAATAATGAAGCGTTTGGATTTTACTTCACGTTTAAACACTGACCTCCGCCCGCTCCTGTCACCAGCACCACTCTGCCATCAAACGTCAAAGGCGCAGACATCTTAACACGATGATATAACTATTGAGATGATGATGATGATGATAATAATAATAATAATGTGTTTTGATGACAGCGGGAGATCTTCTTGATCGACCTGTGCAAATAAACTCTACTGTGACTTTGCCCCCCACTTCCGCTAACGACGTCACGCCTGGCGTCACGCCGCAGCAGCCAATCATATTGACCCGTCTGTGAGCCGTGTTTAAACTAACGCAGAATGCAGGTTGCGCTGCTATTATTGTCATTCATTTATGTGGTTTATTAGCTCAATTCGCTTAGACACACTGATGACGGGATATATTTGCATACAATGCATAATTTGTGTACACGCTTTGGCTGATACAGGTCCGCAGATATGTGTGTGGGTTCAAGTTCAAGTTTATTTATAAAGCGCTTTTCACAATGGTACATTGTTACAAAGCAGCTGTACAAATGAAAAACATCAAACGAGAAATACAGAAAAAGAAATAAAATATTATTTGGAATGGTAAACATATGCAGTTATATGTAAAATATAGAACATCTAGACAGTTTTTTAGACAGCAAATTATGATAAAAAATTTTATCCAAAAATCAGAAGCCTGACAAATCTGAGCAAAACCTCCTTTTGACGGCCTCATTTGTATAAATAATTTTTTTTATTTATTTTATTGTAAAAATGCAGAAAGTTTTCTGTAAGGTTAGAGTGTGGGTTAGGTTATGTCGTCTATAACTAGCTGTGTTTTAAACTAATACAAGTCATGGAATATCCCCATTTAGCTAGACAAGTAAACTTGTGTGTGGCGCGCGTGTATTAGCAAATATTACCCGTAATACAGTAAAAGCAACATTTGTTTCTGTTACATTAGTCAAATTGTGGCAGCAATTTAATATTCACCACTAAACATTTTGACTTTGTGATGAACTCAGACTGTATACGCCTGCTGGTTCCAAACTTCATACATGTGAAGAAACTGTCATTTTTGCCCTCTAACCTTCCACACACTGCGCGATGTGTGATGTGACATTCATGTCCACTGAGGCCTTCGTGGCATTTACTGTCTCTGAACATTAAGCTCTTAAAGACCTCGAACGGTGAAGTGTCTTTGCTTCGAGTCTTTTCCTTCATGTGTGAGTCTGATCACAGTGTTTCTCGTGCTGGTGTGTTTCTGAATATGTGTACATCTATCTCTTTGAGTTTTTAATTGTTAATATTGTTGCCTGTCGCGGTTCATTAGCATTCAGACTCGTTTTTATTGTTAATGAGCGTGAGCAGCAGACCAACAAGTGTTTGAATTGGGCTTCCAGAAATACAATTGGAGGCTTTAATGTAGGGAAGTAATCATCACGAGCCTTCCAGCTGTAAGAACTGAATTCTAATGATACGCTTATATTTACAAGATAAAATTTCTCATGTTTAACATTTACC
The DNA here is from genome assembly GCA_036877625.1 of Ambastaia sidthimunki. NCBI lineage: Eukaryota > Metazoa > Chordata > Actinopteri > Cypriniformes > Botiidae > Ambastaia > Ambastaia sidthimunki. The sequence continues at coordinate 12,500 of JAZGTK010000678.1, forward strand.
CCCTAAAACAGATTATCTTATACCAAAAATGAAAATTCTTACATCATTTACTCACTGTCAAAATATACCAAACCTCTATGTTTTTTTGCTTTTGAGGAACACAGAAGATATTTAAACCGGCAACTGCGTTAACCAGACCCTCATGTTGCAGCCCCAAAAGCACTGGACTGGTGTCTGCTCCTTCTGTCAGGCACACGAAGAGGCGCTATCCTCAGACCAACAGGGAACGGGTCAGATTCAGCGAGAAGGTCCAATATCATGGCTACTGTCCGGACTGTGACCTGCAGGATTATGTGCACAACATGGATCTGCACTTCCACACGGAACTGAGTGTTCATGTGACCTAGCAGCTGAGGGACTCATGCAGCACAGCAGCCTCAGTTTTACACTTTTAGCAGCTCAGAAACCTCACAAGACCATCCTGTGCAAGTCCACCTCCACCACCGTCTGAGTAAACCACATTTAGTTGCATTTCTGGAGCTCTGACCACTTTATCTGATGGTTTGAGGAGAGCCACATACAGAGGACAGAGGAGAAGAACCTCATTTCACTGGAGATGTTGAAGGGTAAGAGATCAGAAAAGATTTGATTAAACTAAATCACAGATGGACATCAAAATACTAATGATGCCTATTGAATGATCAGAAACTTCACTTGTAAGATTGATTCTGTTCTTACTAAACAGCTGTACCACTAACAATAACTATTTAAAGGTACAGCAGCAGTTTATTTCTAAGAGTATGACTATAGAAAATACAAAATTAAGTTCTGAGACAAAGAAATTGTGAGTAACATTATACATTTGGTGAACGCCAGGAAAAACAAATAAAATAATACAAAAAATGATGAGACCCTTCTGTGTCTATGAGCAAAATTAGACAGAATAAATTTCCTCTATATTAGTCACTGTAGATTCTTGTAGTTTGCAGTTGTTTCAGACTCAACAATGGCCAGCAATTATTGTGTAATGGAGATGTTAAAAGAGGTTTGTTTGCTGAGTGAGAGAAACACAAGGAACCTGATGAAACACAAGATCAGATCTTTTATTAAATCAACCTGTTATTTTGAGAGGTTGATTCTTTAATGGACATTATCATGTGATGTCATGTTCATTTTTTTTTTCTATTTTTAACATCTCTATTGTTTTACCTAAAAGACACTTTTACATCAATCCCAGATGAAGATCAGGCTGATGATGGAGAGTTGGAGCCTCTGGAGAAGATGAAAGAAGCCAGTAAAATTCATTAAAGAAAACAGCTGCAGAAGTGACCGTAAATAACCAGATACAGTGACATCTGAAATATAATAAAAATAAAATATACTTGAAAACTAAGCTACGACACTTAAAAACTATGTCTAAAACTCTTATTTCATTTCTGTATCACGCCTTCTTTAAATCATGATCATGTTTATATAAAAGTGTACAACTCTTTCACATTCATGTTTGATGTGATGAATGTTTCTCCTGTTTCTTTCCAGGTCTCGCGATGAGCATCTTCATTTCATGTGAGGCCCAGTGAGTTCTCGCAGGTAATGACAGGAAGTGGAGCTCTTCTGGAGATCATCATGATGAGAATCACACTTATGTTCTCTGACAGCTGTTCCACACAACAATGTCTCAACTCATATGATTTTTCTTTTAAGAAATACCCAGTGTATACATATATACCTTCAAATATGTAAAGAGCATATTTTTATTANTATATATATATATATATATATATATATACATATATATATAGATGTAAGATGTTAGCATTTTTGGCAGGACTGTATACAATGTATTTATGTACTAGTTAAAAACATAAAATCACCTGAGGTTAAACAAACATCCTTTTATTAAATACATTAACATTCAGGCATTTAGCAAAGTTTTAACTAGACAAAACCAAATTGCTTGAACTGAACTATGAATCTTCTATGAGTTCTTATGATTCTATGAGTTCTTATGATTGCAAATATGATTGCTTTAATCTGAATTGTAATGTTTGAGGATGACAGTATGAAATTTCTGCATGTTCAGAAAGCTGTGTGAACAGCTGCTCAGCTCATCTTCACAATTCTGAGTCCAGTAATAAACCACAATCACTTTCATTTGTACTAGATGAACTAGATGTTGACAGCATTAGAACTAGTGATTGTGACAGAACATGAGTTTTGTCGGTGGGACTGTTGGATCATTGTGTTGTAGAATCTCACAGCTGTGACTGATGTTACACACACCACTGATCACATGACAACAGAAGGGATGAAACCGAAGCCTGAACATTTCATTTAATGGAGCAGAACTGAGTTCTTCTCATGTTGCTGTATGTAAGTTTTAAAAAATACTGACTCTGCAAAAAGAGAAAAATCTAAATGATGTAACTCGGACACAAGGGGGCGACGTGCTGTTATTAGTGCTGTTTGTTGATCAAGCATCACTATCATTGTTTTGAAGTAACTTATTGATTTGACTAGTGATTTGAGCAAACCTTAGTACTAAACAGTGTGTCACTGTTTGTGTTACAGGTTTAAAAAGTAAATCTTCTGTAGAAGGTTCAGGTGGTTTGTATGTTGGTCATTAAGTATCTCTTAAAAGAATGCCTCATGTTTTTATTTTATATTTTGATGAACATGTTATGTGATATAATTATGATCAACGTCCTCCAGATTTCGGAATGACAGTGAGCTTAGAGTAGAAATATGCCTTTTCATGAAATCTGAAGATGACGAAGTTATTTAGTTTGCAGCGAAGTTTAATTTAGTCAAAGTTAATTTAGTCAACGTCGTTTTCTCCGACGTTAAAGTCTGAAGTAGCTTTGAAGAAATTTCTCGAAACTGTAAAGTGAGATTTTACGGCTCGTAGAAACACAAGATGGATGCATACACAACATTCATCTGCCTCCTGTAACACGTCATATTTAAACAGCAGAGGACAAAAGTTAACAGTATATTGCAGCTTATCATTGTTTAAATTCTAGAGTTTGTTTTTCTGCTGTTCAGTAGTTTAGTGCTACAGTACATAAGCTCTCAATAATGTATGGCAGTTTTCATAAAACCTTCATGCTTTACAGGGTTTTGGGAGGGTGGGGGGCTTGTAGTTCTGTTTTATGGTCAGTGATCTGGGCTGCTGGTTTTTAATACGTCCTGTGTGTTAGCAGAGGCTGGTCCCCCCGCAGGGTCTCCCCTCATTATAATGCAGATTAAAGTCTTCAGATCAGTGTTACACATCTGCACCTCATTCACACATAAACCTGCTGCCCGTTATATTTTATGGGAAATACTTTCAGTTCAGTAAAACCTTTTAACTTTGAACTTTTAAAACTACTGTTTAAAAATGTCTTATTCAGTGAAATCTCACTTTTCCCTGAGCTGGTGAAACAGTCGAGCGTGTGTGTTCAAGATAAGCTTGTTGTGTGCTTATGTTTTAATTTCCAAGTGATAAATTGTGTGTGTATGAAATCATATATTTAAACAGATCAATCATAATATAAACTATTTGAGGCCGATGAAAGGTTCGATTACACTGAATGCAGATACAGAAAGCGCTACAGAGATCAGAAAGAGTTTTACTACAGGACAAGAGCAGAAGAGACACACCGCTACTGTCACAAATGAGTTTACAGACAGAGAACGCATTTAATTTATAACGAATACAATGATTATGTTCCATCCAATTTGATTTGTAAAGCACTTTTCCAGTGCTTTAAAGCAGCTTTACACATCGTATTAAATACCTGAAGCTACGTGTGTCAGCGTTTGTGTGAGATATTCCCGTCATCATGTGAGTGCTGATGGGGTTCAAACTGATGTCCTGCTGTGTTACGGAGTCAAAGCACTGGACGACGTGCGGCGTGTGAAGAGGTTTTTATTGCAGTTTAATGAGGAAAGGTTATCCTTGCACCCTTTTGGACAACCTTTAAAAAACTGATAAAGTGGCTTCAGAAAACAGCTGGCCAACACGTTCAAACCCTCAATACAGAGACAGGGCTGCATTCCAACCACAGAAGAAAGTTTCGATGTGAAACTGGTCTAAAGAGAGGCGGTATTAACATTAATACCGGCATAACATCTTACGCAGAAGTCCATCGGCACATGCCACTGTGGTTGTCCGGCGACACTTTCGTTTTCCAGTTTTACGATGATTAAATGAATTACTCGACAAGTCAACATTGGAAGATCACACTTATTTACACCAACGAGAGACTGTATGGTTTTATTGACGTTTGATCATAATATTTGAATCAAATTTAGGTTTCTGTATATTTAGTTTAAGAAAGCACTGAACCATAGCTTTGTGGAAAGTTTTTTCTCTTTATTTAGTAACAATTTAAAAATATATATTTTAAATCGTATGGTCAAATATAGTCATTTTTTAAAATACATGTATGTGTGGCCTGAATTGGTTGTAATACCAGCGCCATTATACTTTGTTGATCTCGCAAACTGTCTATTATGAAGAAACTGGAATAATTTTAGCACCAGTCCTTGAATACAGCATTAACGGTGACATTCATAACTGTAAACGTTTAATATTAATGCATGTACACCGGTAGGTGTCAGTATAAGTCCAGCGTCGGCCAGGCTTAGCGTTATTCAATTATGAATAACTGTGCAAAACGAACGATAGCAATATGTTGCATTGGATTACATTGTAAAAAGTATATAAAATAAATGTATAGGAATAACAATGTCGATGCTAATTTTAATATATGAGGATTATTGTAAAAATGAATTAGCTGGCTTAGAGCTACTATTACATATCGTTCTCTGCTGCTGCAATCTACATTATGCTCAGACAATGGACAACTAAAACAGAATTTTTAGTGGCACATGCCCCGGAAATTGGATCTGCCATGTACTGCCACTGAAACTTGTGGCATGTGCATAAACCCTTCTTAAATTCTATTTGTATATTTCTTAATGATATTATAGAGTTTTTTAAATTTACATTACAACGTAATCCAGTACATCATATTGCAATTATTAATTGTGCACAAACAACCAAGTTTCTCCAAAATTCCTAAATTAACTTTTTAGTTATGCATCTACAGTGCCAATGCTATTTAGACATCATTGGCAGTGTAGATGTGCCATGTACCATTTATATAGACTATGTAGATTGGTGGCCATACATAAAAATGCGAAAGGCTTTCATTTAAATCTTACCGATCCGTATGTTCCAGCACAACCTGACACTTAAAATTAAATACAATTAAAATTTTCCCCTATTAATTACTACATAATTCCAACATTCTTCAAATATTAAAGCCATCAAAGAGAAAAGTTTCACACTCTCCTAATTAAATGTATCTATACCTATTTCAAACTAATATCATTATAGACTAATTTCAATGTAATCAAATATTATATACCTTTTTAGCAAGCACAGACAGAAACGACATTCAGCAAATGTTTAAATTCAAACTATTGTTTATTTGCATGTTCAGTCAAACGTCACCAGCCCAAAGATTATTAAAACTTCCACAGCACAGCAGCAAATCTTCTAAATAAATCACTTTTAAATCACTTCGTATAACAAAGAGTACTTTTGGCAGTACTAATACTCAATAAAACATACTGTAAATAATGTGAAAACCCTTTTACAGCATGTTTCTTAAATCACTTTAACTGAAATATTACAGGAATTGACACCTATGTATATGTAGGCTAGTAACATGCTTAATTTTACAGTCACTTATGCCATTCGCATAAATAAGAGAATGTGTTATTTATAAGTGGATTACGCAAAGCAACAGTGTTCAACTATTTGATGTCAGTAAAGCAAATATATTGTCTGACCATCTGTATCTCTAACACAATGACAGTCTCTTGGTGACCCGAATGAGTCTCGTGTTGGCCTATAATTAGTCCTTAAATACTGCACGTGCCTCACGCACGATACTTGCCATGTAAATTCTGTAGCGAACACTGTAAAATAAGCATATTACTGTTGTGAAATCTGAGCAATTGTGAAATATAAAAAGCCACAGAAAGGCCGCAAACTGAGAGATATGAGATGTTGCCCATGTCACCCACAGAGAAACTTTAAAAACCACCTAAACCAGCCCCTCGAGAACACAAGGACTGCAGGAGCTGAATCAGACACTCGCACCCTGGAGACACTGATGCACACGCATCCCTGTAAACAGAAGCGCATTGTTAATACTATTGCGGTGTTGTGCGGATTATGGAGAGTTTTGACCACGGAAGTGCAGTTCGCGTAGTTTTGGTGTTTATGTGTATTTGTTCTGGTATTGTGACAGTTTTCTCACAGTCAAACGCAGGATCGAGAGAGGCGCTTGTCGCGCAAAAGGCAGGTGTGCCGCGGGTGCGAGCGCGAACGCAATGGACGAATAACGGGCGCGTGTTTCACCTACTGGGTTTTGGATCTCAGTATGTGCCACCGGGGAGAACAGAGGCGAATCGCAAAGCAGATGGACCAGTCATCATAATCAGAGACGGTCGGAACACGAGCTCAACTTCTCCAAACGCATCTGACACACTGCAGGCAGACGACATTATGGTTGGAGATGATCCATATGATCCCTACAAATCAACCCGGAGCACTCCGTATTACCCTTACTACAATTACTATGACTCCTACTACAGACACCGAAGCACACAGAGGCATCACGGGTATGGCGCTAGATACTTCCAAAACGGTAAGATGTGGGTGTGATGTCAGAGCTGCAGTAATTGGTTTTTATAAAGAAATAAACACACACAGCTCTTAAATGTCCTCAGGGCTGCCAGATCTAGTGGTTGATCCCTATATGATCCAGGTGTCCACGTATGTTCAGAGGGTACCAATGTACAACCTCAGGTGTGCTGCTGAGGAGAATTGCCTGGCGAGGTGGGTGCTGTATTTTTAAAGCTTCTGATGGGGGCAAAAAAAATGTTTATAATCATAATTAACTTTTTTCTAATGTGTTGCACACCCAAAGTTCAACATGAGTAACTTTTTGAATCTCCACAGACCATTAACACATATCACAAAAACAGTTTCTTACTAAACTTAAGAGTCATAAAGGTACTTTTATTTTAAAAATGTACACACCGGTCAAATCAATGAAATCTTCTGTCCTTCTCAGTTCAGCTGCTCACGCCAAGGACTATGATACCAGAGTTTTACTCCGGTTCCCACAGCGTGTAAAGAATCAGGGAGCAGCAGACTTTCTCCCCAACAGGCCGCGATACGCATGGGAGTGGCACAGCTGTCACCAGTGAGGAAAATACACATTTATGACACTTGACGATTAGTAAAGCAACTAGGCATTAAGCATGATGTTGTTTTTTGAAGTTTCAAGAGAATTGCTGATAAAACATACATTTTTGGGGTTAATGAAAATGAAAAAATAACATACAGTAAGACATGTTTAAGACATTTGTACAATATGTCCAGGAAACCAAAGGAGCAGAACAACATATTGTAAAGCGATATAGAGAATGTAGAGACATATGTCCATCCTCTTGAGTTTTCTCTTGTTGCTCTGTCAGACATTATCACAGTATGAATGAGTTCTGTCATTATGACCTGTTGGATTCAAGCACTCAGAGGAAAGTTGCAGAGGGTCATAAGGCCAGTTTCTGTCTGGAAGACACATCCTGTGACCCTGGATACTACCGGCGCTATGCCTGCACGTCCCACACACAGGTACAAAAATCTGTCTGGTCTCCTGGTTAACAATACTGTCTGTCTGTGCCAATAAACATTGATTTAAAGTGTAGATCAATGACAGGAAAAATGTGATTCGTTATGATAATTCTGCTGTGTCATTTTCTGTTACAGGGTCTGAGTCCTGGATGTTATGACACCTACAGTGCAAATATTGACTGTCAGTGGATTGACGTCACAGATGTGCAGCCTGGGAAATACATTCTCAGGGTCAGACCACTTTAACATCTACTCCTATTCATGTACAGTAATAATAATTTCTCAGTCTCAGTTGTAAAATGTCTCTTGTTTTGGTTCAGATTACTGTAAATCCAGGTTACCAGGTTTCAGAATCAGACTTCAGTAATAACATTGTGCGTTGTGATGTGCACTTCACCGGTAGCTATGCCCACGTGTCAGGGTGCACCATGTCTTCGTAAGTCCCTGAGGTTTTTCTTCACTGACTGCTGCATGATTTGAAATAGGTCCAAGGTCCTACCAGAATAAAACCGAACGTATGTCCTGAAAGAAATATCCACAACAGTGGACACAATTTCAAAAAGTCTGAACAACACGCGTTTGCAAACTGTTGTGTAAGTGTAAAATCTGTGTCTCTTCTGTTGACAGACATTAGAGCAGAAACTGGCCCAGTGTGCATGAGCTTCCAGTGTTATATCCAAACAATGACCGTCAGCATCAACCCCAGTTTATCACTGACCATCTGTAATTAGTCCAATATCTGTATATCAGCTACTGTCAATAAAAATGACCACAGTATTATGACAGTATAAATGTACTTATGTGAACTTTCAACTTTATCTGTTTAGATTCTGAGCTAATCCTTACAGCATTGTCATTTGTCTTTATTATTGTGAAATTAGTATAAAACACAATCAATTTGTAGTTTTAATGCTTAAAACTACAAGTGTATAGTGTAATAAATTGACATCCATGTTTTAGCCTATATCTATTTTCTTAATCTCTAAATATCTGTTATATTGATTTCGTTTAAAATAAAGCCAGAATCGTAAAGCTTTATAAGTGTGCACGACAGAGACTTACAGTCAGATTCATGTTTAATGTTCTATAAAGCTGCAATCTGTAACGTTTGCTTCTCTATCGCCATCTCTGTTTGAAACATAAAAAGCTTATCGTTGCGAATGTGGGTAAATCAAGGAGAAAGTTTTGAACTGACAATGACTGATTTTGGCACTTTGAACCAAAAAGGTACAAACTGCAGCTTTAAGACATTAAACGTTTATAGTTAAATCTCGCGCTCGTCGTTTCCATGGTGAACTCGGCGATCCATTGAGAATGTCTTTATATTCTTTACGTGAGCGCACGTTGTGATTTTCAGGAGGCTGAATGAAAACTGTTCTGGAACCAACATACCCAAAGTAATTACGTTTTGTGTTCATCAACCCAAAGTTCAAGCTTTAGCTGACGGTAAGTTAACCTTGCTTTCGGTAAGAATACCCCCATGCTTTAAACGCAAAGCTGAACACGAGGGCGTGTACACACGAACGAGAACAACAATCACGTTTAAAATTCAAGTTCACAACACAAAATGTATTATAACACAAAGTTATATTGTTTTTACTGCCAAAGCAAGAGAACTGTTGAAGAAAGATTGCTGATATGGTTGCGTGTATTAAGATATAACTAGTGTTTCATTGTTTTTGTTTTATGTGAAGTAAAAAACCGTGGTACTATGGGCTTACTATAGTAACCATAGTTTAACAAAAATTATAGTAAAATGATGGTAATACAAATGGTAATCAATCCACTAAAACATGGTACATGGACACTCTTACTATAATAAACCATGGTTAAATTTAAAATGTTTTGCTATGAAATGTGCACTGAATTAGGAAGAAACAAGCATTACAACACGCACTGTGAATCAGCTGCACATTTCTATGTAAATTTGCTTAGCGCAGCAGATCTCTTATCTAGAACATAACAGGTTCGCCGTGCAGCGTAGCTTTACATGTACACATCTGTCAGCGCATTCAGTGTTTGCATTGTATCAGTACCTGTGTTCCCTGGTCATCTAACCCACAACCTTTAAGCTGCTCACCCAATGCTCTACCAACGGAGCTACAGGAACGCAAGTTACCATGGCGATGAACGGCGATTAAAGCCGAGTTACTCTTGGTAACTAAAACCCAAGGTTGGCACAAACGACTCCTAAACATACTTGGCTAGCCAACTCAACCGGCTTCATGGTTCAGGCCCCTGTTTGTCCATGTTCTCCAGCACGATCTGAGAATGCTCTGAGGAAAATAAAATAAAAAATAACAACGCAGATTTAACTAAATTAGGGTTAGGGTAGATATACTACAAAGGTCAAACGTTTATGGATGTAGTGCAGAATTATGTTATAACTGTTATAACAGTTCCTGAAAATCATTTTTTGTTTCCTCTTTGAATGAGCGATGCCACAGTAGTGCGTTTGCGCGCGCGCACGTGCATGCAGAAGGCTGGCGGAGGCGCGCGCTTGTGTCGCTCATCAGCAGAAATACAGACAGAAACTGAGCACAGACAGCAGCAGGTACTACACGCAAACAACAGCACATAAAGACACACTGTGTATAAGAGAAAATAAAGGAGAAATAACAGGATGACGAGAAATCTGAGTGATGCTAATGCTAGAAACACAAGACAAATGAGAGATGTACAGAGAGAGCGACACTATACTTAATACAAAGACAGACGGAAATAGATATATAAACAGAAAGACAGATACAGAGAGAGAAATGCTGTTCGGTCATCATCTATACTGTATATTTAATCTATATATAACCTTCAGTACTCTGTACATTTATACTGTTTATCATCTATATACTCTCTGTATAATCTATACTATCCATCATTTGTTCTCTGTATCATCGAAACTGTATATGTCATGAACACTATATCATAGATCTTCATTTCCTCTATATGTGGATTGTGGAATAATTGTGTTTGAGGGTATAAATATAAAGAATGTTTGTTCTGTATGAGTTATATTTAGTTAAAATATGATAAACTGGTTCAAATAATCATCTACTAATAACCTTTTCTTCACTGATGACACAACTTTGACTGAAACTTTATTTCAGTAATTCTCAGCTGGTTTTGCTTAAGGATGAAGATTTTACATTGAACAATAAATGGAAACCCAACACTGTATTATTGTTTATTGTACAAAAGTAACAAAAATGTCCTTAAAGTCAAGCATTGAAATGTATGAATTTTCCATGGACTGTATAGGCCATTATTATGCAAATTATTTACATGACAGTCTGAATAGGTGAATGAGTTTTTTAAATACATAAACAACAGCAGAAATCTGATTTAACACCTGACACAATTGCTGAGCCAAGTATTTTATTCGTATTAGCATTTTCGATAGAGTTGGTTTGGATGCCGCAGTCGCCTCTGGCTACATGATGGGCGAATATTAGATATTATCTGATCACATGATTTCTTGGCATTTTGTGTGTGCAGCTATTATTGAGTCTTATAGATTCTGTTGTTTAGACATAAATGAATTTGTCAATATGACTGTTGGTAATTTTCTCTTCTTGCCTCAGTCACCATAAATTGGTTCAGTGGGGAATATCTTGAAAAAACAATTATCATTAAAATTATTTTATTTTTTCTGTTATACTAAAATGTTTCTGTTTCTGTAAAGCCACTTTTCTGTAATACACATTGTAAAACACTTTTTTTAATTTGAATTGTTTCTTGTCATGCTAGAGCATATATTTCAGTGTAGAGTTTCATATTTAAAAGTATAATTATTATATTGATTTTATTTATCTGTAAGTGTAATTGTGTAACTCAAACAGTTTGTGTAAATACACCAGAATATGTTTACAGACTACAGAATGATTTCCTGTATATCCAGAAAAGCAGAAGATGGGAGATTTGTTTGTTTCTTCATCACTGTGAGTGTTGTAAGGGCTGTCGGACAGAATGCTGACCGAAGATGGACATTCCTGAATACCTGGACCTAGATGAGATTGACTGTACAGGTGATATACCTGTAAGTCCAGCATCTTGAAGAATTTTTGTCTCTGCAGACTAGAATGTTTAATGACAAAATACTGAATACTTTTAAATGCCTCTAAGCAGCTGTATGTGGCTGCATCCAGTCACTCTGTAAACCAGCTCATACATCCACTTTAACTGTTCTGTGTGACGTTTTATCTCTTTGTCCTTTTCGTTGTGTTAAAGACATTTTTAACATTAAACAAGTTTGTTAGTTCTGTTAATACATGATGTTTCTGGAACAGTGCTTAATGAGCTGAATATGCTTTTGATTCTTTTGCCACAATGTTGAGGAAAGTTACTTTAAAAATACAATGCTAACATTTTCTTGTTACTTATATAAAGTAATGATATATAACATTGAACCTTTCCTAAAAATCTATTTTTGCAATTACTGTCAGCTGTCTTCCACTTCAGAGTGGAAGTGCTGTATGTGGTGGTTTTGTTCTTATTTAAAACATCTCACTACTCATATATGTTGTGCTACTCATATATGTCATCGCAGTGTGCTGAGCTTCAGGGTCACAACACCTGCTCGCGGTACCTGGTGGTGGTGGAGACGTGCATGTCACTTGCCTCACAGGTGGTCAAACTCACCAAACAGCTGCATGAGTAAGAACTTCAAAAGTCAAGTCATGTTCATTTGTGTTATTTGTGCTTTTCACAGTACATGTACTTTCAAAGCAGCTTTTCAGAAGTGTATGTTTCACTGAGGCCATCGTCCACATCTCCATACTGACAATTGTTGTGCTGGAGTTTGAACTCTGTTTCAAAAGTTGAACATCTTTATTCTGATGCTCATACAAAACCATCTGCTTTTTCTATAAAAAATGTCAACGTGCCAAATGTCAAAAGTTTTTTCTTCTGAATGGTGAATGACAGACTTTTCATTTTTTACTCATTACAGACAAACTACAGCACATTTAGCTCTGCAGAATCAACTCATTTTACAAGCCCAAGAACCAAACAGAAGACCACAATCACAAAGGTTTCATCTTGTCACCTTCTTTACCAAAATAAAATTGAAATTCTGTTTTTTAGGAGACTTGAGACACACTTGATTGGTAATGTTTGCAAATGTGTTTAATGCTTTATAACATCTCTCTCTTTCTCTTTCTGTTCAATTAGCTCTCATGTTCTTCCTGCTGAGACGTGGCCAGAAATGAGTTTAACAGCTGAAGTGGCTCCTGAAAACGGCCAGTGGGTTCTGAAGCAGAATCATGTGGAGTCAAACGCTGTACTGAGGGCACTGCTAAGAAAAGACATGAACGCCAGAGAGAAACTGATGCTTGAGCTCCTGAAGAGAACGGCTGACGGTGCCACTGGGGTGGATTCAGGGGCAGGGCCAATGAGGAGGCTGGGCATGGCAGAGAAGCAAGAGCTCAAGCTTGCCCGTCTCAAACAGATAAAGCAGCGCTAACTCAGTGAGTCAGATGGTGACACCTATCCTCCCGATAAGTCCAAACACTCCAGACCCGACACCCCAACCCAGTTGCCTATAGCAGAGGCTGACAAATTCATTTCTGGGTTGCATTTAATAGCAAAACAGAAGCAGAGCTCAGCCAGTGAGAGCAAGTTCTCCTTTGCACATGGGACATCTAAATCTGTGGATGTTTGCAACCCATGCTCGGACCACAGCGATCCTGAAACAAAAAGCACACTTTCCTTTCCTGATGCTAACAATGGGCAAAAGGTCACCACAAGCCCCAAAAGTGCTCTGAAATCCCCGTCCTCTTGCACCAAAACCTCACAGAACCTGAAACTGAAGGTCACATTTGATGAGCCGCTAAACAAAGACAAGCCCGCAGGTGACGCAAAAGTCTCTTTCAGCAAAGAAAAGACGGAATCTGGAAAAAAGACCTTTCGAAACATTTCGCTCTATCATGGAAAGCCTCAGCTGCCATTAGAACATCAACAACAATAACATCCAGACGTCTGGTGCTGGTAAACACTCAAACGCGGGTTCTGCACCAAGTCTGTCTGGAAAAAAGACAGAATCTAAGAGTAAATCCAAGACAGGTGCTGTTTAGAGGGCAGGACTGGTGTTTTAATAAGAATCTATTACTAATAATGTCATAAGTGTGGCGGTAGAAATCAGGTGGTCAAAATGTTTTAAACGTCTTTAATACTATATGCACCTTGTAGTTTTTTGGACAATTGTATATAAGAAAATGCTACCTCTTAAAATAGAAATTACTGTAAATGCAAATTTTAAAATAATTTTGCAATGCTGTGGTTTTGTACAGTCTCAACAATCTTTAGAAGCAGAACCAGCATTTTGTAGAACATGAAGACAATACAGAGCATAGATCGTGAGTTGGTTGCCTTCTGTCTGTAGTTAATGGTATACAGACTATATGTTAGTTGACTGCATTTCATACCTCAATAGTGGATTATTTCCATTATTTCAGGAGTGAAATATCAAACTGTATCAAATATCAAACTAACTTCTGTAATTCTGCTCGCTCAGTTTTAATTTATTTCATAATTGACAGCAATTTTACCACAACTACGCTTATATATAACCTGTTTTTTTTTTTTTTTTATGTTTGGATTTATAATTTAAGTGTTATGTTTGACTGCAAGGAGCATTACAACCATTGTAACGACTTTTGGATATTGAAATGAATACAACGTAAACTGTTACATCATTATTGTGTATAAAAATAACGTTGCATTATCAGAAAAACAGCTAATTAAATTAAATTTACACAGTAAGTTTTTTTAAACAAACATAAAAATGTTGAATATTCACTTTGCCTATCGTAATATTATTTTGATGTCTGTATGTAATGTGTATGGTATCCTCGGATAATTCTCACATCAGTCACCTGAAACAAGTCTGTGGTGAATTATAACCAGTTTAACTTTTCTTCACACTGAAGACATTTTGTGTGACGTTAAACTGGCGTATTAGCGCGCGCCTGAAAGCGGTTCTACCCCTCTGAAGACCCGCGAGGGGCTTTAATTGGTGATGGACAGAGAAAGTGTGTGTGTGTGTGTGTGTGTGTGTGTGTGTGTGTGGCATTAAAATGGAGGAGACAGCGCTTGATTTGACAGCAGGAGAGGCGTCTATAGATTTTTGTGTCCATTGTTTGGCTTATTTGTGTTCGCTTTACTCAGTCAATCAAATATAATTGACATCGCTGGGCTCGCGCTGCTGCTGCGGTGGTAAGACAGCAGCTAATGCCGCGGTAAAGTTTCTCCAGTAAACGAGAGGAAAAGGTTTCTGCCAAACCGGGGACAATTTTTCCATCCGTCAACCGCATTAATTGATGTAACGACACAGATGAGGGATAATATAATCAACCTTTCAAACAGCTGTAATGACCCGCTTCTGTTCCTGCGCCATCACAATAATAACAGATTTATGTTTCCATTAGCGCATGTCGAAGTATAGCAAAGAGCTGTATCATAAAGTATGATTATTATTTTGACTCATCAATATTCATGAAATTCAGCAAACTGATGATGTTTGTAATGTGCAAGACCACAAGAGGGAGACAAACGACCTTTATCATCCTGATTTCATACGTGTCACTCGTGCTCGCGTTTTTAATTGATATCAGTTCAATGAATATAAAGCTTTGGATTTTAAACATTTAACCCACTAATTTTGTTAAATGTTAGGGTTAGGGTTAGGATTGGTTCCGGTTGAACTAGATGCTCATCCTCGTGACTACAACCAAAACTTGTTTCACCCAGAAGCAATGGGAATAAGAAGTGATGGAGTTTTAATCTTCTTAGATTTACCTCCAGCTCGGTTAATTCTACAACAAGTTTTATTTCCTGACTAGTCACAGCAGTGTGATGTTATAGCAGCAATGAAAGGAATGAAATTGAAAGTGTTTGTCAGTTACGGTTACCCATAACCGAAATGTGACCTCTGCATTTAACCCATCCTTCGTGAGGAGTGAACACACACTGCAAGTCATGAACACACACACACAC
>JAZGTK010000678.1:28177-48100 GCA_036877625.1 Ambastaia sidthimunki
GTGTAGTATCTGACTGTGACATCTGAGGACAGCAGTGTTGTTTTTGATGATGTCGTGTGTAGTATCTGACTGTGACATCTGAGGACAGCAGTGTTGTTTTTGAAGATGTCATGGAGCACGATGACTGTAGTCTCTGTCTCAGGTCTCGCAGACACTCTGTCCTGCCCGTCAGACGACTGTGGGAGTTCCTGGTCAAACAGGAAGAAATTCAGGAGACCTTTATACGAAACATCTTCACAAAGAAACCAGATCAGGCTGAGGTGTGTGTGCTTCTGTTTACACTTAAAAAAAAGAGACAATTAATACTGAACCTGATCTGAGCAAAACAAACAGTTTGCCATCGCTGCTTTTTGTTTACCATCCTCCGTGATCTTAATCACTAACTGCCACTTCAGTGTGTTTCACAATTAATGCTGGTAATGTAATTCTTGTGTTAATTGTCTGGTTTATGCTGTAATTGCTGTAACACTTTTTTAATCTTAATCTTAATGTGATGTTTGTGATTGTCCTGCATGTTCATCATATATGTGAATCAGGAGACTGACAGTGTGAAACACTCTGTGCTGCAGGAGACCAATCAGCTGCCGGTATCTAGACACATCACCTTACACAACATCCACATTGAGCAAACCCACCTCCTGCATTCTTCTCACCATCCAGTCATTTCCTGATGATAGCAAAATGGGCTGTGAATGTCCTGTTGAAGCAAAAACACAGAACACAACCATTGAATATCCTCCACACAAACTTCATCCTCTTTCTGTTTTTCTCCGTATATGTAAATTGTTTCAGAATTGTAGCTTCAGTCAGGCAGGAGACCGATGTTGTGATTGACACACAGAGTCTGTTGTTTTAAAGCGGCCCTAACGCGCGCAGTTCTGCCAATCTCATATGAATCTTGAATACATATAGAGTAGTACTGCATACTTTGTGTTTTCAAAGAGTATTTAGTTTTATCACATTCATAAAAGACACACACAGCGGGACGATTATTTCCGAAAAAAGACGATGTGCTGAGGGCGTGTCATGGGCGTATGACGAATTACGAGGGGCGGGGCTAAAGGTTACCTCACGCAGCCTTTGCTTACCGGTCAGCTGGCTGTGATATCGATCGATGCAAAACAACCATATAACTTGAGATTCGCTACATGTTTGTATTGTTTAAATTACATGCACTTAGCTACCGATTGAACAAAAACAGACACTTCTCTGACAATTATTTACTTACCGCCTGAGGTTCCGGCTCGTGAACGGAATATTTTATTGTTGGGACAGCTCTAACTTGATTTGTAAACGGTTGGCAAATCCACTATCGAATTGAGACTTGTTTGAAAAACAGTCGTTAGTGAACTGCCGGTAACAAACATTCACGTTTTCGCAACTCTGTTGCTGTCTGGGAAAAACAAACTGCATCCACTGTTGTCTTACCGCCGGGTTCTTAGGAAAGCTAAACAACGATTTCTGTCCCTCACAGTCAAAAACACGCTTCCTTTGTGCCATTGCTGATTCTTGGTACGATACAAACTCCTTGACGGCAGCACCGGCCACAACTCCTACAAAAGTGGCGTTGGCGTTCCTTTGCCGGAAGAATTATCCAATCAGGGACCCCAAAAAATTGTTACATAACAATTTCTTATGTTCGAAAAAAAACTTTCCGAAACCTTGGGGGAGTGTTTTGCAAAGAAATCCTACGTAATACATTCAAGTCGTTTTTTGACAAGCTGACCGTGTTAAGCACGAGAAGACAGCACATTTAACATTGATAATAAGTCAGAAAGCATGATGCACCCCCCCTTTAAGCACTGGGTCAAGAACTTTAGACCTGCTAAATGAGTCATGTGATCACATACTTATTCTCCTGTTGCTTATGACAGTTTAAGGTGGAATAAGAGCCTTCAGACATCATGATTATATTGTTATCCAGAAGTCGCTCTCCTCTGTGCTGACCCTCGTTTAGATTATGTGTAACATCAGATCAGTGTTTGCCCTGAGCTCTGCTTTCTCACTCAGGATGAAACTGATCTGGGCAGTACCGGAGGCAAAGCGCGCATCATCCACAAGGAGTCGGACCTCATAACGGCATTTGCCATCAATAAGGTTAATGGACCCACAGTCTTCTGTTGGCTTTTTGTGGAAGAGGTGAAATCTAATCAGATTCTTGCTGTTTGCTAGGCCAATCGCAACTGTTTAGTGATTGCCTCCACTCATGAGATCCAGGAGCTGGATATCTCCTCTATCCTTGCCACTCAGATACTGACCTGGATTGATGATGAGGCAGAGATGGAGGTCAAAGGGTGAGATATGCATTTCTAGCACTGCAAATACAATCACTGTTAGCAGAGCTTCCTAACCCTAACTCTTTAGATGTTGTCAAGCCTGCAAAATGCCTTTTTGTGTCTTCCTGCAGTAAAGTCATGTACATTATGGTAATGTACAGCAGATATAAGTGTGTCGTTTGTTGGCTTGACAGCCTCCAGCTGTTGGCAAACTAAAGAAACTCTATAGCATGCACATAACAAAATAAACTCTCGAAAATAATTTCAGCTGCTGTTGGGCTTGTCCTGTTTGACAGGAATGATGATTTCCTTGTGGTCCATGCTCGAGATGACTTCAGTACTTTACACGGCACCACACCCTACACGCACAGCAGCCCCGGGACACCCATCAACATGCCCTGGCTGGGCAGCCTGCAGACGGGCAGAGGAGCTGCGGTGGTGAGCTGTGCAGACATGTCACATGACCACTTAGATCACACACTCAGTCTTTATTTTCTGCTTCACCTTCTGTTTCTAATGCAGCTGATCAAAAGAAACATTAATAATGTGAGGAGGATGACATCACACCCCACCCTTCCCTACTGTGAGTCTCTTCATCATCATAATCTTTAGTGCTGTCTATTTTCTGTGTGTTAACTCTTATTCACACTGCTTGTTTGTGTGTAGATTTAACGGGGGCTCAGGACGGGAGTGTGCGGATGTTTGAGTGGGGTCATTCACAGCAGATCACCTGTTTCAGAAGTCCAGGAAACTCCAGAGTCACACGATTGCGCTTTAATTACCAGGGTAACAAGGTGTGTGTAGCAGCAAAAAGGCTCACTGTGAACAGTGTGTTTCTTCAGTCTGTGTTAAAGAGTGTTTGTTGTGTTTGTGTAGTTTGGGATTGTAGATGCAGATGGAGCGTTAAGTCTCTGGCAGACCAACACGTCTGGAAACTCAGCCAAACCATATCTGGTAAACCCACCTGGGTTGTGTAGCTGTGTTTATGAAGTGCAGATATTACAGGTCTATAAAGACTGTGTTTAATGTTTCCATGAGCTGTAAACTGCACTATTAAACATCAAATACAAGATGCTTACTCATCAAAATACAGTTTATCACACATACATACACAGATTGACAGAACAAAACTTAAGAAAACATACGATCATGTTCTTTTGTGTTTCTGTTACCTTCAGACGCTTCAGTGTCATAATAAAACTGCCAGTGATTTTGTTTTTATTGGATCATCGTCTCTCATTGCCACAGCAGGCCTGTCGACAGACAACAGGTACAGTACATGACACACACACACCTTTAGATCTTAACAGAGCAGATAAAGAACATTTCCTTTCTGTGGTCAGGAATGTATGTCTGTGGGACACACTGGTCACACCAGCCAATAGTTTGGTTCAGGGTAAGTCAGCATCTGGACTATATAAATCAGACTCATCCTGTGTGTGTTTCTGAATGAAACGGACTCATCCTCTTGTGTTTTCAGCTTTTAGCTGTCATGAGTCTGGTGCTACTGTTCTGGCTTTAGCATCCAAACAACAGCTCCTGATCAGTGGAGGCAGGAGGGGCTGGATCAACATTCTGGACCTCAGTCAGAAGATCCAGCGCCAGAGTTTCCAGGCCCACGACTCTCCTGTCAAAGCTCTGGCTGTGGACTCCACAGAGAGACGATTTATCAGCGGCTCGGCTGAAGGAAACATCAAGGTGTGAGGTCATTGTATGATCAATGAGTTTAGCTGGTTGCTTAGTTATTTATTAACTGGCAAAGGTTAAACGTTGACATTAAACAGTGAATATTGGAAAGAGAAATTTCCCTCATCCTTAAAAGTGTCAATTTTATAGAAATAAAAGAATTAATAGTCTAACTTTTACAACACCAGAAATCTTTATAGTTACATCATAAGATTAACATATAATTCATTATTTCACATGTAAAATGTGTCTAATCTTACATGTACAGCAGTAAAAACAATTGAATTGTGTAGCTGAAAAGCTTAAACTGAAACACAAAAAACAAACAATGCAAGTAAAATGTTAACATGTCCAGTTGTCATAAACATAGTAAAGGTAAATGTTAATAGTGTTGATGTCTGAGTCTGGCGCATTAGGGGATAATTCAGATTGACAGTTTGTTGACAGTTGATGTGTCTGATGTGTGTTGACTGTTTGAATCTGCAGGTGTGGAGCACCTTCACTCAGAATCTCTTACACACCTTCAGCAATGAACATGCCCGTCAGTCTCTCTTCCGTAACCTCGGCACAGGCGTCATGCAGATTGAAACCGGCCCAGCCAATCACGTCTTCTCCTGCGGGGCGGACGGGACCATGAAGATGCGCGCTCTGCCAGACGATGGCTGTTCGCGTGGCAGCGGCATTAAAAGCGATGTGAAGTTCATCATGTAGCATATTTACCCTTTGCACATGGTAAGATAAGCAATATTAGAGTAAAAGGCCACGGCCTCAGCAGATAACACAGGGAACCAATGACTTGATCTTAGTTTTGGAGCGGGAACCCCCTCACTGAAACACACTGTTCCATTTCATTCTGATACACAGCCGGTTACCTAGTATATTTATCAGTAAAGCCTTAACTAGCCAAACTGTTGCTAAGCTGTGTTGTAATTGTGATCTAGATTAACTAGTGATAAGTGTCCTTATATTTCTACCTTATTTCATGAAGTTCTTGGATCTGCTCGCTGGCGCTCAGTGCTGAATAACATGTAGATTTTTGTACATTTATTTCAGTAGCTTGAACAAAAGGTTCCTGTGTGTAAAACTAATATTGGGAAGGTTTTTGTACGTTACTACAGTAAACAGTATTTAGTGTTGAGTTTCTTCAAGAAATGTTTATTCATCAACCATGATGGTAACACAGATGCTGCGTGACATTACAGTTCAAACGCTTCATCTCAGCAGGTCTTGATCGTATGTACAAGTGTCGTTAAATCACTGAGAACTTTGTTTCTGTGTTGAGCTGGACGTTCTTTCCACAGTCCGTACGAATAAACACCGAGACTCCAGCTGAAGATCTGAAGACCCAATGAAACATCAGCTGGAGTGTCAAGAGTGGAAATATGTGGATTTAAGTTTGATTTCAGATAGAATAACTGAAGATTACAGCTACTTTTATTTTAAAATGTAAATATTTGAAATATTAAAGAGGCTTGATAAATGCCCTTGATTAAATGATTCTGTGTGAAAATATCTGTTAAATATAAGAAATATTTATAATCATTAAGGGTTCTGCAAATTTCGTTTTTTAGAACCATTGTTCAGAGTTTTTGTTTTTTACTCTTTTACTTCCCAATCAGTCAAGCACAAACTCACTGTTCTGTTAGAGGTTTTATCGGATGAAGGGTCTTTGTTCAGCTGCTTTGATAAGTTATTTTAAAATGTATCAAGTGGAAGTGAAATAAGAATCGAGCTGCAGATTTCAAGTGTAGGTCATCATGCTTTCCCTCTTTAACCGTAAATGTTAATATAAGCAAATCAATCTAATTTTATAACAGCTATAACGATTCTTGTAAATTAGACTGTGTAATATACATAGAATGACAAAATAAATCAATTTAATGCAAGTTACTTGTTTGTTTTTATATTTTGTCAATTTTTACTATGATACAAACTGTCACACAGTGCAAGTACACTTTTTAGTGTTCACCTCCATGAAAATATTACAATAGACAAATCTGCTAGTATATGTGTGAAGTTAATCATCAAACATGTTGACAAATCACAATCCATATTAAAAGTGCTTGATTTGTCTCATACAATAATTAAAAACTTCACAGCGTGTCCATGGCTCTCAGGTGAATCTTCACAATTTGGCGTAACCATCACACTTGCCTCCAGTCTCTGCCTCCAGACTATTAGCTTGCAAAACCCCTTCAGCTGATGATGTATGTAACTGGATTAATGCAGATCTGTGATGGAGCTATGCTACCTTCTGAGGGTTGCGTTTCACCAACACAAGTTGTGGTCTACTGGTTAGTGAGTCGGGCTTGTAATCAGTAGGTTGCTGGTTCGAGTCCAGCGCCGGCACGTAGCAACTGAAGTGCCCTTGAGCAAGACACCAAACCCCCGATTGCTCCCCGGGCACTGCAGGGATAGCTGCCCACCGCTCTGGGTGTGTGTGTTCTCATCCTCACCAGTGATGGGTTAAATGCAGAGGTCATGGGTAACCATAACTGACAAAAACATGTCACTTTCAAAAACACTTCCTCTAACTGAGTTCTGACGTCACGTCACAATAGCCAATCAGATCGGTGCGTCTTTGAGCTGGTGTGAAGTTAGTGTGCAGTATAAATGCACAACGGGCAGTTTATGTGTTGTTGTTATTATTATTATGACATTCATCTCTGTATGGTTTATTGGTTCAGTTCGTATTTAATTTGCGTAAAATTTTCCTAATTTTCGTCCAAAAAAGACAGCAGCATTAGACCGCAGCTCATACAAAGTTTTTTGTTAGGATTAGAGTGTGGGTTAGGTTATATTGTTTTCTATGAAATGTCCCCATTTAGGAAGATAAATAAACGTGTGTTAGCAAATATTACCCGTCAAACAGTAAAAGCAATTAACGTTTTTCTGTTATTATATAAATTCATCAGTAAACTTTTTGAACTCACACATATTGTCTTTTAAAGTTGTACATTTACATTTATTCATTTAGCAGACGCTTTTATCCGAAGCGACTTACAAAGAGAGAGAGAACTTTAAACATTTTGACCTAAGAGCCAACAAGCCAAGTACACAAAATAGTTTTAAATTGCATTATATTTAAAACTAGCGTTTGAAGGTCTGCGGATTTCAAATGTAATACATGTGAGGAAATTGTGTCGTTTCTTGCCCTCTAACCTTGTGCACAGGAGCTGCTATCGATCTGTGCTTGATAGATTACAGTAATGATGTCAGTGTTGTGGGAGGAGAATGATATTTAGAGGAATGAATCATAACTGTATCCCCTCTGCATTATGAGATCAGTGTTTGTTTAGCTTTGTTCACATGTAACATTGAAACATCGTGACGTCGGGCGTTCTTGCGAGCTGCCTTAGTGCGCATGCGTGTGTTCTCCAGGACCTGCTACTTGAGATGCTGCTGCATCTTGAAGAAAACATGCGAGCGTTATGATGTGCAGTCGCCATGAGAAAACACAAAGCACAGCCGTGATCCAGCTCCGGGTTCGAGGATGTCCTGCAGCGCGGCGGCGGACGGAGGCGTAAATAAAGTTCAAGTCAAACGACAGATCAGGAGCATCGTGAAGGATCTGGAGAACATCTTAGGAGACCTGAAGGATGTAGCGAAGGAACTCAAGGAGGTGTGTGTGTGTGTGTGTGTGTGTTTGACGGGCGTTTCTCGAAGTATTGGCGATGTTTGTATGATCTGATTGTATGATCTGATTGTATGATCTGATGTTCATGTCCAATGAGGCCCCAATGTAAACATGACATTTACTGACGCTGACATTAAGCTTATAGAGCGCTGAAACAGTGAAAGAGTCACAGCTGTTTCTTGCGCTAGTCTATTTTAACAATAGTTCATCCATCTTCTTCTGCTTTTATTTGTTAGTATTTTTAGTGTTCTAGAATACTGGGCCTGTCGCTCTTCATTAGCATTCAGACTAGTTTTTATTATTAATGACCGTGAGCAGCTGACCAACAAGTGTTTGAATTGGGCTTCCAGAAATACAATTAGGGGCTTCAATGTAGGGAAGTAATCATCACCAGCCTTACAGCTGTAAGAACTGAATCATAATCATTCTCAGGATACAATGTCTCATGTTAATGCAGATTATTTTGTACATTAGTCGGGATATATTTGTGTTGCATTAGCACATATTGACATACTTGTGTGACGTACTTTTGAGTCACTTTGTATAAATGTATCTGTTAAATGACTTAAATACAATTTTTAATAGCTGGAGTTTGAGATCTTTACAGTTCTGATCATTCAGATAATTAAAGAGATGGTTCGCCCACTTCACCCAAGTAAATTCTTCCACCATTACTCACCCTCATTCCAATGTCATTCCAAACCTGTGTGAGGTTTTTGCTTCTGAGGAACACAAAAGGTGATGTTGCATATGTTGAAGTATGTTGATAACCAAACAACAGTGGCACCCATTGACCTCCATTGTGTGAACACAAAACCTCAGAGACATTTCTTAGATATATTTAGGTATCTACAGGTATATTACAAGTATCTTTTTTTGTGTTTCATAGAAACAAAAACGTAATACAGGTTTGGAATGACATGAGGTTGAGTAAATGATGGAAAATTTTCATATACTTTTAAGACGTCAGAGGTGGAAAGTCATCTGATGATTTATTTCTATTCTGGTGTGATGATTCATGTCCCAAGAGAATTAATATGGAATCTGATTTCTTGTCTTATGTCTTGTTTGCATGCATGTTTTGCATGTTGATTTAAATTTCCTTTACCTTTTTAATCTCAGCTTTAATCTGCTGGTCAGACAGAGAGAGAGAAAAAATGTTTTTTAGGTCACTAATGTTTTTTCTGAATCCAATCTGTGAGGTTGATTCTAAGAGAGATGCTGCTCTCTGATCTCAGGTGGTCCATGACATCGACTGTCTTACATCAGACCTTCATCTGGAGGAGATGATGGATGGTTCGAGGACAGACACACTCAACAGCAGCTCCAGCAGTACCACCACCACCACCACCACCTCCAGCACAGAGAAGATCAAAGTCTACCCAGAGGAGATGCTCTTCAGAACTTCACCTGTGTCCTCTGCCATTCTTACAGTTATGAAGCGACCCACCCCCCCTCTGCCACCACCCCGTTTAACCCTGTCCAAAGCCCAGGATCACAGCCCGTCTTCAGGGACGCTGGCTACGGCTAATGGGTCACTGATGCGTAACAGCACTTTCCCCACAAAACCGTCAAATGCATTGATCAGAGATTTGTGTTGTAGTCCCAAAAGTGCCGGACTGGCATCCGCATCTCTCTTCAGACACACGAAAAGCCGTTGTCCTCAGACCACCAGGGAACGGGTTAGATTCAGCGAGAAGGTCCAATATCATGGCTACTGTCCAGACTGTGACCTGCAGGATGATGTGCACAACGCGGATCTGCACTTCCACAAAGAAATGAGTCAGTGTTCATGTTCATTGGCAGGGGAAGGACTCGTGGAGAACAGCAGCCTCAGTTTCACACCGTTAGCAGCTCAGAAACCTCACAAGACCATCCTGCGCAAGTCCACCTCCACCACCGTCTGACATGCTCAGAGTGAACAACGTTTATAGTCTCATTTCTGGAGCTCCGTTCACTTCATCTGAAGATGCTCATGAGGTTTGAGGAGAACCACAGACAGAAGACCGAGGAGAATTAACTCACATCACTGGAGATGTTAAACGGTAGGAGATCAAAAAAGATTGAATTAATCTAAATCACAGACAGACATCAAATTATTAATGACACTTATTGAATAGTCAGAAACTTCACTTGTAAGATTGATTCTATTGTTACTAAACAGCAGAGGAACTGACAGTAACTGTGTTAAAGGTACAGCAGCAGTTTATTTCTAGACGTATGACAGTAGAAAATACAAAATTAAGTTCTGAGAGAAGTCAGTGAACCTCAGGAAAAACATAAAATGATACAAAATTAAATGTGAACATTCTGTGTCTGAGAGCCAAATTAGACACAAAATAAATTTCCTGTATATTCTTGTCACTGTAGATTTTTGTAGTTTGCTGTTGTTGTTTAAGACTCTGTTGGCCGGTGGGTAAATATACTGTAATGGAAACTGTTGAATTTGTTAAATAATAACAGAATCTGATCAGGTTTAGCAGTTCAGAGGACACACAGGAATGTATGCTGGACTAGTCTGGTTTTGTCTCCATCTTTGCCATCATGATGTTAAAAGGTTTGTTTGCTGTCTGGGTCAGGAGCACAAGGAACCTGATGAAACATCAGAAGAGCATCAGATGTTCTCACAAACTGCCTTATGCTGAGGGGTTTAATTTTGTAATTGGACATTATCATGTGATGTCACGTCACGTTTTCTCTATATTGGTCATATTTTTAAGCATCATCTTTATTATTTTACCAAAAGAATGTTTTTACAATGATCCCAGATGAAGATCAGATTGATGATGGAGAGATAGAGCCTCTGGGGAAGATAAATGTAACAGTTGTAGTTCACTAAAGAAAACAGCTGCAAGCGGTAGAAGACAGAAGTGACTGTAAATAAGTTGATATGATGACTTTTAAAACATTAATACCTGCCTCAGTGTGTCTATAAAACTGCATTTAATTACATGTTTACAGAACTTGAAAACTATACAGAGAGACTTGTTGCACTGCTATGAGAACTACCACGAGTCTTTCTGTTAACCGTTTGTAAATGATCATCTATTATTTAATGTTAGATGGAGTTTAATACATTATTATATTAAAGTCAGTGAGGAACAGTTCACACTCTAACATAAGAACAACATTAAAAAGTATGTTGATCTCTTTGTTTACAGTAAGTTTAAAATGATCCTCATTTACATTAGAGGGAAATGAAATGAATATTCACAAAATACATTCCATTATTTACATGTGATATGAACTTTCATCACCTGTGTCTGTTCTTTAAAACATGATCATGTGTGTCTGACGGTTACTCATCATCATCACGCTCATGTCAGATGTGATGATTGTTTCTTCTGTTTCTCTCCAGGACTCGGAATGAGCATCTTCATCTCACATGAGGCTCAGTGAGTTCTCGCAGGTTCTGACAGAACAAACATTTCAGGAAATTTTGCTGGAGATCTATATGAGAATCACACACATGTTCTCCCACAGATATTCCACACAACATTAGATTCCTTGTATGATTGTTATTTATTTAAGGACTCTTATCTGCCAGTCTATTGATCTGATGCTGCTGCTACCAACAGAAAACCAAACCATAGAGTGAAGAAGTCCATCTGAAGCTGTCACTTGAACTGGCTGATGCAGTGTGATTGATCTGATGTCACAACACAAACTCAAGGTGTTTACGTTTGTGAAGACATTTTATGTTTTTGTGAAGAAAGCTTTCAAATATATAAAGAGCATATTTTTGATATTTTATTAGATGATTTTAAAGATAGCAACTTTGCCAGGCCAGTATACAATGAAAAATGTATTTATGTACCAATTAAAAACCTTTAATTGTCTAGTAATGCTCTGGTTGTGTTAAACTCATTTCTGGGTTGTAAAAATACTTTGTTCTATTTTGGTTTAATGTGCAGAAAATAAATTGATGTTTGGTTGGCTTTTTCCCAAAATGTGTAAATGATCTATGAACTTAGAGTTGGGTTAGGGTCAAGTCATTCTGTCACTGATGCAAAAACTATGAATAAGAGGAGTTCATCTGCCAGAATATAACTGATTGAATCTGAATTGTAATGTATTTACCCAGTAAAGGATCAGGATTATTGAGGTGGTTTATGTTCACATTGGATCCAGAATCTTCTGCATGTTCTGAAGGCCGTGTGAACAGCTGCACAACTCATCTTTACAAGTACTGAGTCCAGTAAGAAATAATGATCACTTTAGTAGATGTATACGGTAAACTGTCAGTCACTGTGACAGAACACAGGTCTTAGTTTGTCAGTGGCACGGTTGGGTCATTTTGTCTGTATGTGTAGCTGTGACTGATATCACTCATTTATCACCCGTTTAAAGAGGTGGGCCAGAGCCTGGTTTGACTGGGCTCAGTTCGCATGTAGTGTGAACAGCTACACATCTTTATGATAACAAACACCTTCTGTTATGACTTGGATAGAACATTTTTCAATAGATTTAAGTATATCTCAGTTTATAGCAGATCTGGTTCTCACCTTGTTGATGAACAGAAATTGTAGTTTGTGAGTAAAGCTGCAAATTGCTCCATCAAGTCATTAAGTGTCCGTAATAATCTTTTGATATGTGCTGTGAAATTAAGTATAGGTATTAATGATAAATCTATTATGTAGTGTATTAGTGAAAGTGGGGGGGCATTTTTATTATTGACGTCTGAGTATTTGTCTTTTGCTTTAGCAACAATATACTGGAGCTTCGTGATCAAAACCTGATGATCCATGATGTTCTCCAGCACGATGTGAGAATGTGCTGAAGAACATCTTGTGAGCTTAATCGGAAACAAGGATATTTTAGGTAGATTTAACCAAATTATGCTACAATTTTAAGTGCTTCAGGTTAACGTTTTTTAAGAAACGTGAACTTTTTCTGGATTGTAAACGCCACAAAATATGTGGATTTGTGCGCGCGTGCGCGGAGAAAGCGACTGAAGGCTCGTGCGCGCTCGTGTCACGTTCTTCAGTTGATCCGCTAATCAGCAGAAATACCGACAGAAACTGAGCGACAGACAGAAACTGAGCGACAGACAGCAGAGAGCAGCAGGTACGACACACAAACATCTGCACATAAAGACTACAACCTCCAGAGAAGAGAGAATAAAAACAGAAATAACAGGGTGTTGAGAAATCTGAAGGATGCTAAAGCTAATGCTAGAAACAAAAGAGACAAAAGAAACAACTACACTCTCTGTATCATCTTATGATATATATATATATCATATGTTCTCAATATCATCTATACTGAATATATCTATACACTATATCATATAGCGTATATATCATATATAGACATTTTTCTCTTTATATGTGGAATAATTGTGTATATAAATAATTTAGTTACATGCATGTTTAGTTGAAATATGATCCAAACAGTCATCTGCTAATTCTACCTTGCTTTACTCATGACATGACTTTATATCAGTTTTATACTTCTCGGCTGGTTTTGCTCTAGGACAGATTTTACATTGTACAATAAATAGAAACATAGAAACCAAACACTGGTTTATTGTTTTGTTTTTTTGTACAAAAATAGCACAAATGCCCTTAGAGTCAAGCATTGTATTATGTATTAATATTCTTATGAACTGTATAGGTCAATCAAATTAGCAAATTATTTACATGACACAATCTGAATTGGCAAATGAACAATTTAAACAGAATAACAACAGCAGATATCTGGTTTAACACCTGGCAGAAATGCTGACCCAGTTATTCTATTTATATTAGAATTAGTCTTAGAGTTGGTTTGGACCTGAAATATATTGACTCTTTATGCTGTATGGCCAGACTGCACCCCCCAGCACCTACAATCACCAAAAGATGGACAGTATTAACATTTTTCAACCCCACTTCATTTCACTGGGGACATTATCTGAAACACCTCATTTACTGACGTTCTGTGAGTGCAGTTATCATAGAGTCGTATAGAGACGGTTGTTTAGACATAAATGAGTTTGTCATAATGACTGTAGGTTTTTTCTTTTTGTCCGAAGTTGGTTCAGTGGGGAATATTTTATAAAACAAGTTGGTATTGTCGTGAAGATGCTATTTTTCTTTTTTTTGTGCTAAAATATTCAATATTTTGATGACGTGATAATATTCATTTCATTTATCTGTAGGTGTAATTGCTGTGTAAACCCCACAGTTTGTGTAAATACAGCAGAATACATTCACACTCTACAGGATGATTCTCTGTATATTCAGAAAAGCAGAAGATGGGAGATTTGTCTTGAGTTGGTTTCTTCATTACTGTGAGTGGTTTCAGGGCTGTCGGACAGAATGCTGACGGAAGATGGACATTCCTGAATACCTGGATCTAGATGAGATTGATTTCACGGATGATTTACCTGTAAGTCCAGCAAATCCTGAGAGATTTCTGCCTCTGACTAGAGACAGACTAGAACGTTTAATGATAACATACTGAATTTTAAAATGCTTGTAACCAGCTGTATGTATCTGCATCCAGTCACACTTTAACCAGCTCATACATCCACCACAGCAACTGCCCTGTGTGATGTTTAATCTCGTTGTCCTTACTGTTGGGTTAAAGACATTTTTAACATTAAAGTTTGTCTTATGTTGGGGAAAAATGTTAAAATAGCATGATAACTAATTACATAACATTGATACTTCATATAGAAATCTATTTCTGCAATGACTGCCAGCTGTCCTCCAGAATGGAAGCGCTGTGTGTTATGGTTGTGTTTTCGTTGGAAATGTGTCACTGCTCAGGTCAGGTCTGCTCGGTGTGCATGAGTTTAAAATCCAATGAGAAACCCTCATGATTTCTCCTGTCTCAGTACTCATCAAAGAACATTCCTGAACTGTGTCGGAGGCATGACGGACCGAGTGAAGACCGGCAGGGTATGTGATTTCTGAATGTCACTGTATGCGTATGTATGAAATATTGACACAAACAAAAGACATTCTTTACTTTGGTGTTAATTGATATACACACTAGATTATTAACTCACTGAATGTGAATGAGGGTGGGATTCTAGCACACAAGTGCCCAGCGTACATTAGATAACATCAATGTCTCATGATCAAGTCACCTGAGATGTGAACACGGGGCTTAAGAGACCCCATCACATCTGTGTTGCATTAATTTTTCTTTCAGTTCCCACCATCAACTGGGGTCGGAGTGCGTCCTCACTCAGCGGATCGGGAATTAAACCCACTGGCATCGCTGATGTTTACAGCAAATTCAGACCCATCAAACGCGTGTCTCCCCTCAAACACCAGCCAGAAGTCTCTGAGGCAGAGAGTAAGAATGCTGAGCAGTGTGTAGATGGGCAAAAAGAGGAAGCCTCTGTTTCTCCATGTGATGGTCAGGGGCTCAAGAACAAAGCCTGTGCTACTGGAGCTCTGTTTGGAGAGCTAGAACACTATGACCTGGATATGGATGAGATCCTGGATGTGCCTTACATTAAATCCAGCCAGCCGATGGCCACACTTCCACGGGTGGCTTCAGAGAAGAGGACATCGGGTAGCGGCTCCAGCGACAAGTGTCACGGCATCAAGGGCTCATCCCTTACACATGGCGAGAGCGTGAATGTCGGGACGCAGTTCTGCATGCTGTCGCCTGTCAACTGGCATGATATGAGAAAGTCAAAGTCCTTGGATCCAGAGTTTGTTGGTGGATTTGACCACTCTTCCAGCTTGCTCCACGGCTCTGATGCAGACAAACTCTTATTGTGTCTGCCCTTCCCCGATACGCCCACTCATAAAGCCCGAACTGAGGATTCCCCTGGAAACCAGGCGGTGTTCCCTCTTCAAGGGGGCAAAGGCACAAGGCAGGACAAGACCTGGGCAGGGTCAAGAGGGTTTGGAGAATTTGATGAAGAAACCAAGAAAACTCAGAACATCATTAATGTGGTCAGAGAGGGGCAGATTTCACTCTTGGTAAGAACCATGCACAACTGGTGGGGTTCTCCATTATTTGAACGTAATGAAATAAAATAACTGCGCTGTTTGTCTGTGCAGCCTCACTTTGCAGCGGAGAATCTGGAGCGCATCAGAGACAAGGATGGAAACAACCTGCTCCACATCGCTGCAGCTCAAGGTCACACAGACTGTCTGCAGCATCTAACCTCCCTCATGGGAGAAGACTGTCTGAACGAGCGGAACAACCAACAGCTCACACCCGCCGGACTCGCAGTCAGGGTACGTTTTTACCAAAAATGTACCTATTATACCGAAGATCTATCAATCAAGGTTATACTGGTAGATGTTATTTTGGTTATGATTGGACCACAAAAGTATATATTGAAAACTTCTGGGAAGTTTACTCAGACATTTCTTTGCTTTAACAGGTAAATGTGAATTAGTAAATACAAACAAATAAATCATATCAGTTTTGCACCAACTTTGATTAGGTGAAAACCACCTACAGTATTTGCTAAAAATATAGACCATGCACTTGGAAAAACATTGTAGTGAGTTGCTTTTTTTGTTGTGTTCAAGCACTTGAGAATGAATAACTGTTGCTGAAAAAGTTTTGGATGTGCTTTCAGTCATTTGTGTATGAATCCTGAGTTAACTGTATGATAATTCTTGTGTAATGTTTGTGTTTCCTGTAGAATGGTCGTCTAGAGTGTGTGCGATGGATGGTGAGTGAAACAGAAGCTATTGCTGAGCTCAGCTGCTCTAGAGAACATCCCAGTCTCATCCACTATGCTGCGCGATACGGACAGGTGAGGAAATGCTGCGGCCGTTCTGCATTGCTTCATTTACACTCAACCGGCTCCATCATGTGATTTCTGTGTGCCGCAGGAACGTGTGTTGCTGTGGCTGCTGCAGTTCATGCAGGAACAGGCCATCTCTCTGGACGAGGTGGATCAGAAAGGCAACACCGCAGTGCATGTGGCAGCTCAGTTCGGCCATTTGAGCTGCGTTCAGGTGCTCCGCCTCGCTGTTGCTTTTTTACACTGCTGCTCGGCCACTTATTTTGTCTGGTATACAAAGGAAACAGAGACAGGAAGTAGGTCTCCCTCCAGTTTCCTGTTGCTGTAGTCAGTGCACGGGCCGGTGTGGTGAGAGACATTCAGGAGGGTTTCCGAGTTCTTATGTTTGAGCCTTATTATTCAGATTAATGCTTAAGGGCCCATATTAGATTAGATTATATTAGATTCAACTTTATTGTCATTACACATTACACATTACAAGTACAGAGCAACGAAATGCAGTATGCAGTATACTGCATATGCAGAAATGCAGTATATTCTACGCTTAATTCTTTTATAATGTCTGTCAAAGGTTTGTTGTGGCACAGTCATAGTTTGGTATTTTCATGATAATTTCTGTCTCAGACTCTGGTTGAGTACGGATCCAACGTGACTATGCACAACCAGCAGGGTGAGCGGCCGTCGCAGTGTGCTGAGCTTCAGGGTCACAGCACCTGCTCGCGGTACCTGGTGGTGGTGGAGACGTGCATGTCGCTTGCCTCACAGGTGGTCAAACTCACCAAACAGCTGCACGAGTAAGATCATATGTCTTCAAAAGTCAAGTTGTGTTTGTGTTAGTGCTTTTCACAGTACATGTGCTTTCAAAGCAGTCTCTCAAAAGCCTACGTTTCACTGAGGCTATCCTCCACATCTCTATACTGGCAACAATAGTGCTGGAGCTTGAACTCTGATGATACCACTTGCTTTTTCTTACTAAAAGGTGATTTTACTCTTTTGTTTTTTGAATGGTGAATGACAGGCTTACCGTTTTTTACACATCACAGACAAACTACAGCACGTGCAGCTCTGCAGAATCAATTCATTTTACAAGCCCAAGAACCAAACAGAAGACCACGATCACCAAGGTCTAATCTCATCACCTTCTTTACCAAAATATAAATATGTTTAGGTAGAGCAGGTAGTGAACGTACAGCTAAATAACATTTTTCCAGCATACACTATAAGGGGGCAGTTGTGGCCCCCTTATAGATATGGACTTGTCAAGTCCATCTTTATCTTCCATAAAGATATGGACTTGTAACCATAATGTAGGCAGTTTCAGAACAATACCAGCAGGAAACACTTGAGGTGCCCTTGAGCAAAGGGCCGCAGTTCACTGCTCCGCCAAACAATGGGTTTGCAGGGTGCGTTCACAACTCGCTACTCTAGTGTATGTGCACAGACTAGATGGGTTAAATGTAGAGGACAATTCCAAGTATGGGTCACCATTCTTGGCTGGCACGTCACTTTACTTCATATGAGATACTGTTTAAATTATTGTTTCATACTTCAATTCTGTTTAAAATCATCTGATGAAGTGTTTGAGAGAATTGCCAGATGACCAGAGTCAGAGGAACAGAAATATAGACAGAGAAGATTCAATAGAAGGTAGTGCTGATATGTTACAGTGTTTTAATTAATACATAATTCTCATTACATAACTTCCATTTGTGTTAGCTTATAGTTATGATGACGTCCCTGTTATTGTAATGTGCAAATTTGAAATGAGTAGTTGTGCTCAGACATGCTAATTCTAATGTTTGTTAATGTATTTAATGCCTTATAACATCTCTCTCTTTCATTCTTGCCATCTGTCCCTCTCTCTCTCTACACAATCAGCTCTCAGGTTCTTCCTGCTCAGATGTGGCCAGAAATGAGTTTAACAGCTGAAGTGGCTCCTGAGAATGGCCAGTGTATTCTGAAGCAGAAACATATGGAGTCAGACTCTGTACTCAGGAAACTGCTGGGAAAAGACATGAAGGCTAGAGAGAAACTGACGTTGGAGTTCCAAGAGGGGCCGGCTGAAGGTGCCAGTGGGGTGGATCCGGGGGTGGGGCCAATGAGGAGGCTGGGCATGGCAGAGAAGCGGGAGCTCAAGCTTGCCCGTCTTAAACAGATAATGCAGCGTTCGCTCAGTGAGTCAGATGGTGACACCTATCCTCCAGATGAGTCCAAACACTCCAGACCCGACAGGCCGACCCAGCTGCTTATAGCAGAAGCCGACGAGTCCTCTTCTGGGTTGCATTTAATGGCTAAACAGAAGCAGAACTCGGCCAACGAACGCAAGTTCTTCTTTGCACATGGGACTTCTAAATCTGTGGATGTTTGCAATCCCTCCCCATCCTCAGACCACAGCGATTCTGAAACAAAAACCGGTGATTTTTCTGAAGCTAACAATGGGCATAAGGTCACCACTAGCCCCAAAAGTGCTCTGAAATCCCCGACTTCTCGCAGAAAGACCTCACAGAACCTGAAACTGAGGGTCACGTTTGACGAGCCACCACACAAAGACGCACCTGTGGGCGACACAAAAGTCTTATCCGGCAAAGAAAAGACAGAATCCGGGAAACGACCTTTCGGAACATTTCGCTCTATCATGGAAAGCCTCAGCGGCAATCAGAACATCAACAACAATAACATCCAGACCACAGGTGCTGGTAAACACTCAAACACGGGTTCTGCACCAAGTCTGTCTGGAAAAAAGACAGAATCTAAAAGTAAATCCAAAACATGTGCTGTTTAGTGGGCAGAACAAATATTTTAATAAGAATCTATAAGTGTTGCAGTAGAAATCAGGTGCTTGTTCTAAACGCATGTTTTAAACCCTGTTTGCACCCTGTAAAAAGGAAAAAATACTGCTTTCTGAGATAAATTACTGTAAATGCCAATTTTGAAAGAATAACATTGCAGTACTGTGATTTTGTACAGCCTCAACAAAGCAGAACCAGCATTTTGTAGAACATAAAGACAGTACAGAGCATAGATCGTGAGTTGGTTGCCTTCTGTCTGTAGTTAATGGTATGAATGTTAATTGACTGCATTTCATACCTCAGTGTTGGATTATTTCCATTATTTCAGGAGTGAAAGAATATCAGACTGAGCGCTAGCTTCTGTAATTCTGCTCCTTCAGTTTTAATTTACTTTAATAATTCACAGCAATTTTTCCACAACTACCTTTATATGTAATCTGTTTTTAATAATTGTGATTTATAATTTAAGTGTTATGTTTGACTGCAATGAACATTACAACCATTGTAACGACATTTGAATATTAAAATAAAACTTCTTCAACTGTTTAATGTTGTATTTTCTGAAAAAAACAACAACAACATTTATACTTACACAGAAATGTACACAGTAAATTATTCAAACATACAAATGTTGAAATTGTACCTATGACTCTGTTTTTATATTATTTTGATGTGCTTGAGGTATTACTGTACGTGGCTCATATTTCCTCTGATATTTCTCAGATCAGTCACCTGAAACGAGTCTGTGACGAATTATAAACTTCACTTTCCTTCACACTGAAGACATTTAGTGTGTGTGTGTGTGTGTGTGTGTGTGTGTGTGTG
>JAZGTK010000679.1:0-56619 GCA_036877625.1 Ambastaia sidthimunki
ACGCACCAGCTGCATATGTAATGCACCTGTGTCATGTGACCTTTAATTCACCTCAGGCTCAGTGTAACAGTGCGTGTTTTTACAAGTATTGAACTGAGGATATATGTGTGCCAACCTATCATACCACATATAGTATATTCATCCAGAATATCTAACACATATTAGATTAGGTGTTAGGTGTCTTGCTCAAGGGCACTTCAGTTGCTACCTGCCGGCGCTGGAATTGAACCAGTAACCTACTGATTACGAACCCGACTTACTAACCAGTACACCACAATGCATAAAATACTATAGATTATATACTGTATTATATGATTAAGATTTTACCATACTGTAAATCGGCTTTCACTGTAATAAGTAATTGATTTTATATTTAAATTATTTGCATATTATTTCAATTTTACTGTATGATTTTTTCAATGTATTGTAAATGGCTGCAGACTGCAGGCAGGGAAATATGAGAAAAGTTACCTGCTAAGACAGACTTCATTTTCAATGGCAGATGCTTAAAGCCACAGAAAAATCCAACAATTTAAATTTACGTTAACCAATAATCTGAAAACCATTGTGTTATACAATAACTTAAGTTAATGCTATAATGAAAATAGTTCTAAAGTGATACCAATCTGGAACCTGGAACCAATTATGAAAATCTAGCTGTTTTTATTGGTTGGCTGTTTCAGGTGGTAAAGCTGAATATATCAGTTTGAGCTTTTATAAACAATCTGCCTGATGACAAAGCACAAAATCTAAACTGAAATAGTGGAATAATGGCACAAGCATAAATTCATGTTCTCCTGTCATCTTCCTCTTTTATTGTCTGCAGAGTCGTGAGTCTACCAGCAGAGGGCCACAGTTTCAACTTGCCTGACCCCAAACTTACAAAGTCCTTAAACGCCCCTAACATGCCTTCACAGCGTAACACACTCTAAAGCAATAAAGCCATCATAACTCATCTATTCTCTGCTAAATTGCATTTCTTGAACCTTTATTAAGAGGATCTTAAAATCACATTACATAAATTAAATTTAAGGAAATGATACAGGATATGAAATAGATAGACCTATATCATATTATGAACCACAATTACAAGATTGTCAAATGTCATAGTTATAATGACTGACTCCGGCCTTCCACTGGAACTGATAATATTTGCTTTAAAACGGCCTTTGCTAAAACTGGAAAAGTCGGTTAATGGTTTATAAGGTGTAATGAAATCATTTTAACATATATCTTCTCAGAAGTGCTGATTTCAGGGGAACCTTGGAAGATCTCTGTGCTTTCTGAGAATTTATTGACCACAAAATGATTTCTAGTCTGTTGTGTGTTCATACTGTGTCAGCATTTTTCCTTATCATGTCAAACAACATGACAGAAATCTTATTTACACAATCATTCGATCTTAAAAAACAGTCAACACCTCACCTAACCAGAGGAATTTCATAGATCACTGACCTTTATTCTTTCACTAATCATAAAACAGCATGTGTTTGGTATTGATCTGAAAAAGTAAAAAATAAGTAAAACTTTTACATGTTTTCACTGTGACTCTGGTGTCCTATTCCAGGATTCTCTCCCCTGAGAAGGACAGAAAAAACAGAGCAGGACAAACAAGATTCATAGGTACGTTTTGAATCATTGGACATGGAACATTGCACACAAGGAGTTTTTGTACCAGCTGCACGCAAAGAGTACGAGCCACGTCAGAATTTAATAGCCTTAAGAAATATGAGCCCGATGAGGAAAAAAACCTGCATTTGTGTTTGATTCTGTGAAATAAACAGGGGAAGTACTATGGGTTCACTCTAGCCCGGGGATCCGCCCCTAGCAGCACTGAGGTGCACGTTAAACAGCATGCGTTTGTGCTTCTGTCCTCCCCTTCTGCTTTTGCTCCACCCCTGATTGTGAGGTGGACTCAGACAGTGGCAGCGTAATAGGAAAAATGGGAGGGGCCTGTTTGTGAACTGTTTGGAGTGGTTCACCAATCAGAGAAGTTGCTCCTCCCTCCTGTCCAGCCCTCTTCTTTCTCCCCACCCTCCATCACTCCACCTCCTTTCTCTGTTCTGCACAGTATGCACGCACAGGGGCAGGGAAAAGTGCAGGGCAACGGACAACGAGAAGAAAAAACAGCTTCTGGTTTTTCTTTCAAACACATTCCCACTGCATCATTACGACTGAACAGGCAAACCCGCTGATAAAAACCACAGCTGCATGTGCACATGCTCACTCGCGCTCTCAAACGCACAGTTAAGAAGAATCAACTCACAGCAGCCTCTGCTGGGGCATCTGGGACACTTAAACAGAAGTTCACAGGAGGTGATCTTCTCCAGGAGGTGAGAAGTTCACTCTAAAGATCAGAAACACACACACGTTCTGGTGTGGTGTGTGCTAAGAGCAGGTGGAGGAACCTGCCAACACTTTCGCTTCTTCACTCCCTGGTGTGTTTGTAAGGAGCGTCACCTGCCACCGTCCAGATGTCAAACGAGGAGTGTCGTTCGCCCATCGGCCTGGACTGCTGCAGCTGCTGTCTGGATCTGGCCAATGGCTGCGAGCCCGAGCCGGGCCGACCCGGTCACACAAGCCTGGGCAGTCCCACTTCAATCAGCCACTTCAGACAGCTGCGAGACCAGCTTCACTTTCAGAACCTAAACACAGATAAGCTGAACAACATCATGAGACAGGACTCACTGGAGTCGGTGGTCCGAGACCCCTGCTTCCTGCTCAATGAAGGCATCTGCAACAGCAACATTGACCAAACCATGCTGTCCATTCTGCTGTTCTTCCACAGGTATGTGAAGAAACATACACACACCTGCTCTGGCAAACACACACCTTGCTAGGGCCATAAAAATATTTCAAGTCTCTGCCAGAGCTGTGATTGTCACTTAATGATCAAAGTTTAAAGTGTCAAGAGCCCTGAGTTTGACGACAGGAACATTCTGTGGTTTTTGTTATGTAATTTTGCAAGATCTTGTGAGCTCCATTACAAAACCAACTCCCCAACGATTTATTACTACTGTGACTTTAAATATCAAGTTATGTGATTTTGTTTTGGTAACACTGCAGTTTTTATTTAACCAAGTTAGTTTTCATTTTAATGGTCTTTAAGGGGATTAATATCAGATGTTTTTTATTTATTACTCAATGACACTTACATGCCATAAGCCAACACCAGAACAAATGTTATACAAGCACTAAAAACTACCAGTTACTTAACTTCTTGTCATATGGTGATAAGAACGTAATTAAAGACAATGCAAGGGCTTTAAATACAGCCCTTGTTTTGTTATTTAGGAACTAGGTGTCTCTCGGACTCTGCGTGGTTCCAGGAACGTGCAGATCGGTATGAAGAACATGCCTTTACGCAAACTTAAGAGGATCTTGTGTCAATCCATCTTAAAACACTACTTATTTCTTAAACACTCCCTTCTGTCCTTATTCAATGCAACTCAAATGAATTAAATTCCTACAGAGTCCTATTCTAGATACACTGTAGCTTTGTTCAGAAAGTGCACGAGGATTTTATTTTCAACCAATCAAATCTCACTTGTTTCCAAAGTTACGTCAGCTGGAGCAAAACACAAATTGACTTATAAACTACGAGCAATTTAAATACCATGCTGGCATACTTTTTCATCCCATAGCTAAACTATGCAGCAAACAAATTCCTACCCAGGCAATACACGTTTTTTAAATGTAATAGTGACCGCAGTAACCAAAACAGCATTCAATGGAAGATCTCACAAACCAACAATTTCGCTTCAATCTAAAGTCTGACAGAATGTAAACATAATGTTGAATTTGGAACAAGCTGAAGTGGTGAAATACAGTATATTAAAACATCAAAAATGAATTACAAGCCGTTCAAAGCAGATATTTGGCAGAAAAGTCTAATAAGTATCAAGCTCACAGTGTATTTTCCATTAAAGCATGTTCTTCAACCAGAACATAAACATCTATAGACACCAGGATAGTCTTGATAAATCACAGTGTTTGAAATGTTTAGTCTACAAGAGAATTACAGTTAAAGCCCACAGGAAAAAACAGCTAAAGGGGTTTTACAATAAAGACTAAACTGTAACTAATTGATGTTCGTGGTCAGTTGATAAGAGCTCATTCCATATGTTATCATAACACACCACCCATCAGATTTCACTGGCTTGAAAATCTTTAATTTTATGTCAATATCGCAGTGATATGGGTTAAATATTTATAGCTGGCCTGTCATACTTTGTTCTTTAGGTTATCTTTGACAGAGATAGTGAAACTGGCTTATAGCCATTCAGTCATGCCAGCTCTACATGTTAGGTCAGCAATTTTTTTTCAGATGTTAAATTCATATCGAAAATATCTAATGTAAATTTAAACAATAATAGTGACCAAAGAAAAAGACCAAAGGCAGGACAGTAATGTCACATAAAGGGATTCAAGATGGTGGTTGCCGTAGCAACTCCTCAAGAAACTGTCTTAAGGAATTGCAAAGAACAAATATTCACATTACTGTACAAAACACAGACAAACAAGTTTTAAAATGCAATCTTGTTCTGTACAGACACAGTTTTTTCTTTTACAGTAATGAAAACCAAATTTTGTTATGAAATGCAAATGTCCAGTATAAAATATACAAATCCAGAGTGTAAACAGAACTGCACTGAACAACTAGTTCTTAATCCAATATGATTTTCAACACTGAGACATTAGGAGTAAGTCACATTACATCCAGAGAGAACATGCTGCTTTATAAGCAGAAAAAAAGTTCACTAATAATACGTCTCTGACTGCTTAAACTCTTCAAATCCATATTTCTTATGTACAGCTACGGAGCCCCCAGCTGTTGCTATGGTTACTTCCATGTGACCTGTCACAATATCGAGAGTGACTCCTGTATTCTGTACACACAGAGTGATGTTTTAGAGGATTCACTTCTATATGTGACTGTCAAAAAGTAGCTTGCCAAAAAGTGATAAGGATGTTATTTAGCAGTTGACAATATGTAATGTAATATAATGTACAATATTTAATGCTACATATTATTTGCATGTACAGTATGTATATATACATATACAATATATATGTTTCCTGTACTGGCGTACCTCTGAATTAACACTCCTACAGTGTGTCGGTTAATATTTAATCCGCTTTATCAGGGTGTCCTCGTTTTATATGTGGCACTGAAAGGTTACAGTTTACATAATTACTTTTCATTATGAGCAAAAGGATGAGATGCGAACAGCAGTTTGCACGCGACCTACAGCCCAAGACTTCACAGTCTCAGTTACTAAATACACTGTTTCAACAGATCTCTGTACTAATACCATCAAATAGCCATTGTTTGATTGTACACTGGCCAGTTCTTGCATTCCATGACCGGAAATTTTGCTTTGGAGCGCTCTCTGTGTACAATAACATATTTCTGTGTGCATATTTTAAATATTGACATTTAAGTGTCTCAGAGATGATCTTTCCTTTCTATTTCATATTTCACACATCTTCATTCTTTACAGAGCGTATACTGACTGTTTCACACGAAAGTCCTTGATGTCTGAAAAAAGGAACATGGTGTTATTGATACAACAATGATAAGGAAGGTGTGTCTGGCTAATAGAATTCAGGACACAAAGTAACAGAGGACTTGCCAACATTATGTCCACCAAACTCACTGACATATTGCTAAAATGTCTATTTACTTAATATGAAAACTTGCAATCCACATTTCCAGACATGCAGAGGCATTGATCCAGACGTGATGAGATGAACAGGGATGATCATTTTGCACTACAATATTCTAAACCAATATTTTTTAAAATAATCTGTAGGATTTTAACCTTCTGATGCATGACACAGATTTTTTAAACACTTTAAAAGCTTTGAATACACACAAAAGGGAAATTTCTGAGGGTTAAATAAAAGATGTTTCTGGTGGTCATGGCACCCAAAATCCATATACAAAAGTAGACTATGAAAAATGCTAATGCTAAAGTGTACCCACTCCACCCAAATGTAATGTAAAGAGAAAACTCTACCATCCTTATAGGCTAAAGCCTTTTGGAGCTAACGTGTGTTAACTGGTGTTATGCCAATAAAAAAATCAGTCCATCTTTTCCAACTGACCAACCAAAATTCACTGACAAACAAAACCCAAAATCAGAACTGTTTGTTCTCAAACATAATCCCAAGTGTGAATTTTTGGCAGCTGCTTTGAGATTCTTTTTGCAAAAATACTGAATGTCTATTTCAGTTAAAGCTTAAACTTAAGCATGCATGACTGAATTGGATCTAAATGTGCAGCCTTACACGTAACAAGCAGATTCAAGCATATGGTCACACACGTCGTCTCCAGCCAGCCTGGAAGAGGGAGTCACTTCTGCTAATAAAAGGCATTCAGCACATCACATGTGGAACGAGAGAGGTTTGCATAAGGCCATAATAAGCTAATGCTCGCCACATGAGCGCTCGAGAACTGGGCATGCTTTTCTTGGTGTGTTCTTTCTCGAGAAGTTTCTCAAGAAGACTTGTTGAAGCAGAGACCTAAGCAACCTAGATCAATACCAGCATTTCTTATATGCCAAAAAATACTCCTCGCTAACAATATACCTCTGTGTGCAGCCAAGTTCTACAATTCTTGACAAAAACATTCTGGAAGACTGAAATCATATTTTCATAGATCCTCCTAAAGCCTGCTGGATATTTTCCGGAAGGCAACATGTAGCAGAATGTTACATAAAAGTCCCGGGGTCATGAGGGTTCCTGTGGTTTTGGCTGAGTGGTCTTCCTTTTAAAGTTGTTTTGAGAAAGTCAGGCTGTATTGTGCAGTATAAGGGTGAAGAAATCAAGGCTTTGAGAAGCCCCAGGCTTGGATGCGCTGAGCATTATTTCCATCTGCCTTAGGCTCTCAGTGGCCTCACAAGTCTATTTATTTGACATGGTCATCACTATAAAACATCTACATACATCACACCACAATCTGAAGTCCTACTCACTGCTCACAGCTGTGTCAACATGAAAAGGGAAGGCTTCTGTTAGTGTAGTTTCATAGGAACACCAAGAACGAATGTACTGATTCGACCCAACTTCCAAACCATAAATATGTAACATGCATAAACAATGTGGAAACCGACATTTGATTGTGATGCTTTGATATCATTTTAATCTTTGTATAGCTTACCCACCATTTGACAAGCATTAAAACGCTGTTTTTAATTAGCCGCATTATAATACGCATTATAATAAGGGCAGCTGAACAGCAAACTGCAGTAAATGCATGACACCCAGAGGCATACATCATGCTCCATCAATTTTCCGTGTCATACACATCAAACCTAATAATGTGATAATGTCCCAGCTAATTATCCCAATGAGATGCAGCCTTTTGATGCAGCACATGCGATGCATTCAATTTTGCGTCGGCCTGGAAATTAAAGCTCCACTCGGCTCACGCTGTGAGAACATGCATTTGCGCTGAGGCTTCTGATCCGAGTTCAGTCCTTAACACGAGCCAGTGGATGGAACGATGTTATAAAACGCAACAGGTGGATCCTGTTTCATAATGGCTTAACAGGTCAATTGTCTTCATGGCAAAGGCTTGTTCAGTAATTTACTTGTCATAGTTAGACAAACACGCACAGAGGTGTATAATATCCATTTAATTGACTGGCTGAATAGCAACATTGTTGTGAGCGGGACGGTGGACAGTTGGCGGTGGGCCAGAGGCAGGGGGCCAGGCCAGGCTTTGTTGTCTGGGATAAGGTGCTTCTGTTCCCAGAGGCTGGGTTCAGGGTACTGACAGGCACTGTCTACAAGCCCACCCAATACTGGCATTCACTGAGCTCTGCAGTCATGCTATAG
Organism: Ambastaia sidthimunki; assembly: GCA_036877625.1. Taxonomy (NCBI): domain Eukaryota; kingdom Metazoa; phylum Chordata; class Actinopteri; order Cypriniformes; family Botiidae; genus Ambastaia; species Ambastaia sidthimunki. The sequence continues at coordinate 7,846 of JAZGTK010000679.1, forward strand.
TCACAACACAAATATGGTTATTGAGGGCACTGAAGGGCCTCAAAGTCCATGACCTGGAACAACAGGCTCCATGTTGAAACAGGCTAAATAAAGAGACACTGTTATATAATGTAAGAGTGACCAAATAATTACATTGAGAATCGAATGTTCACAATGGAGGGACTCTAATGACAATTCCCAAGTGAGATCCCAGCTAACAGGGAACATTCTTAAAATGTTGGCTAATGTTTTCTAAAAGTTATCAACAACATTCTGGCAGTAACGTAAGCAAAGTGCTTTATTGATATATAGATCATATATCAAAAATGCTATTCTTAGGTTTTTAGTGGAACGTTTTAAGAATGTTACAGAATTAACAAAGGTCAAAAAAGTTTTTTGTAAACAGGCAATACCATTAATACAATGTCTAAACTGGACGTTTTGAATGTTCCTAGAACTTTAAACGGTAAATTTAGTTTTTTATTTAATGGAAACGTTATGGAAACATTAGGGAAACGTTCTTGCAACCTAAAATTGTTAGCTGGGATAGGACATATAAATATAAAGCACAAGGTGCCTGATGACAGATAACACTCATGTGTGGCAGCCCAAGATATTAGTGCAGGGGTCGGATCAGTTGCTTGTGAAATAAATTTGCCTTGGTGGCTTATGAAATAGCCTCATGGGGTCATGGTTTGTTGACTTATTAAAGCTCTTTCTTGGCTACAGTTGTGTTTACCTCGGGGTGAAGGGAAAGTCTGATCGTGTTGAAGTGGCTGCCAAGATAGACATAATAGCATTTGATTGCAGACATGCAGGACTGAATCTGTATCCTTAATTTCCCTCAAGGCCAGTTTAATAGAATCTACGGCAGGCGGCACCTTCGTTGTGAAAAGCGAGACAGAGTTATTTCATGTGATCTTACTCTGTTATGCCAAATCCAGTATTTGTAAAAATCATGACAAACAGTTACACTCATTGGCTGGCTAATGCAGAGAATCAATGATCCCACCATCTCTGAAAGATCTGCAGATAAAACGACTTCGATCTTTTCCAGGAGAGTCATTTTCATAACATTAAAAGGCATTGTTGGTACCTGTCTCGAAGTGAAATAACTTAACAATGCTTTGAAACCTTGCACAATGTTTCGCAAAGAACCCCAGGCCTCCTGCTTTCAAATTAAAGAAATAGTTCATGCCAGAAAAAAGAAATAGACCTTAACATATCAGATTGGCTTAATGGATGACAATAAAGAGAACTAATGTATACATTCATGTATACATATTCATACATTCATTATGTACATTTATGAATACATGTCACTAATGTTTGTTTTGCTGGTTGATAACAGCTTTATTGGGAATGATGTGGCTGGCATGAGTTGTTTATGGGATGATAGAGAGGTCAGCACTGCAGTGAGGTGTTTGCCCTTATTGTCTTAGCCGTTCACACCCTGACAATGATGTCCTGAGATAATGAGAGAACCTGTCAGCAGTCGTCTGTCCTCTTCTGCATTTGCCCTTGTTATATCAGCAGCTAAGAGCCCGCGTGGGCTGACTCACCAATCAGAATGTGTGCACCACAGAGCCAATGATATTAAACCAGACCCAACACGATACAGCAGCCAGCTACATGACAGTTAGCCCCGCCCACTGGGAAAGCTCATTGGTCCACAACCTCACCTCACATAGCTGTGTATTAAATATTAAATATGTTCTGATTACAATTTGTAGCATTTCTATGCATTTCAATTTCTATGGGGCTGTAAATACACAGAGTCGTGCCTATCTGAGAGATAACAGGCCAACAGTAATGACTCAACCTACATGGTCAACGCAGTGCTAAATTGTAAACGAGGGAAATCATTTTGAAACCAAGTATTTTAAGACCAACACCAGGACAGGACACAAACAAATTAAGGCAGAAAGACAAACTGCTTACAACCCAGAACATTAAAACAATCACAAAATAAATGCTCTCATTAATACTTATAATACAATTAAATAATTGACAAATACAAATGAACACAAATCATAGCAAAAGCAAAGTACAATTTTATGGGGGATTAAAAATAAAGCTATTATTACAAAGATGTGGTCAGTAAATTAAAGTGGCTGATACAAACACACACACACACACACACACATATAGCAGGTCCACCAGATGCACATTGAACATTATATCTACTACACAAGCAACTCATTTAACCTAATGTATACTTAAAGTTTTCCCTTTATATATCTACATACAGCACACTTAATTCAATTTGATCCCAGTATGGTTAAAGATACTATACTGGTCTGCAACTGACCAGTCAGACCTGTGTTTTTCCATGGCACACGTCCATAAGATTAACCCTGACAAGCCGCGGCTCATCGTGGGTTTGGCTTGTCTGGAACATCGTGTCCTTCTAAACAACTATAAGATGAATGAGCCTGTTATTAAAGTGTAACATCTCCATATGGTTCATCATCCAAATAAAATCTCACAGCATTTACCAAACTCCTGCCCGGATGTTGCTGGGCATGTGCATGGTAGATCTCTGCAAAATATGTTTGGCGTGCAGCTACGCAGAGACCAATTTTCTATCCAAAACAGCCCTTCCACAGTGAGTAAACAACTCTCCACTTTGGTTTGTTGGACTTAGAAGGTTAATTATAGGAACTTGGTTTCTTAAAACCCCAGTCTCATGCAACAGAATTAAGACCATATTTTTACATTTAAAAGTTCTGAGATGGCTTTGTGGCACATGAAGTTGCCACACATTACCGTTTTGGTTGAAAATATTACAATACAATTATGATCTTTTAACTTAGACAGACAATGCTTGTGTAATTCCTATTATGTTTATCCTTCGTATTGTAAATAAACAGAATCTCTGTGCTATAATCTTAGCAGATAAAGAATGTGTTTATGTTTTAAATTAGGAGTCGTAGCTATGGTATGGATGCCACCCGCATTACCTTTGATTATACTGATAACATACATGGAACGCTTTTGTTGCGACAACACAAAAACACTTCCAGAACTGAAAGAAGTGTATTTTCCCAAGCCCAAAGATGCATGTAACCTATTATAAAGGTCAGGTTTCAACAGAGTATTTATGGGAAGAGATGTTGACTCGGGTAACAGGTAAACAGGGCTAATGCTAAACAATTATGACTTAAAAGCTTTGTTTTGTGAGGTTTATGGTGTGATGTCTTCAGTTCTTCTAGAGAAGAGGAGAAACAAAGCCCTCAAAACACCATGATTCATTGGGTTTGCTACTTCAGTGGAACTCACGTTGAGACCATATTTGCATGAATAACCGAAGGTGGTTCTTGGGTAAACGTCCTCTCTTTTATTGGAAACATTCAGGGCATTCTGGAAACACTTTATAGAGCTGCTTTGCCAAAAATCCCTCCTCAACGTGTCTATGCCAGTAGCTTTGCTCTGTCATTTTATGCAAATTGGCTCTAAAACTTGCTTTGCAATGACAATCAAGTTTATTGTTGGGTTTCTCGTAAATCAGATGACATCCCTCAAGCCTGTAAACAAGAATAAGTGATATTAATTACTCTTTTCAAAATCTTTATCGTGGGGGTTGGACGATCTCCGTTAGGTGGCGAGTGCTGATAAAACATTATCGACGGAACATTCGTGACAGATCGCCGGCAGACGTTTATGTGCATTTCCCGCTCTACGCCCATTTACAGCGTTTGCCATGTTAAAGTTGCATGACTAGCGTTTCTGTTGAGTTTGACTAGTGCAGCTGCCATCTTGTGTTGCACTAATTGCTAGTGCCATTTACCAGGTTTGCGGTAACATTCTTTCCACTGAGATGTCATGGAGCAACTCAACTTTAGGCGCTGGTCCGCTGTTAGCATGCAAACAAATGCAAACAGAAAAATAAGTAAACAGAACAGTGAACTTTTGGACAGGCTCATGTAACTTCCAAATCCCTGCCAAGAAATCAAAGAGACAGGGGACTGGAATGTGAAACATGCTGCTCTCAGCTCTATCCAAAGGGGCAATTCGGATCTTGTTGGACTTCAACTACAGAGCTGTGGCCCAAATTTGCGATCTCCCAGGGCCCATAATTCATGTGTCACTTGCCAGAGATCTGGGCGGCTCATATGTCAGATAACAGTAAGGAATGTTCTAGTCTTCACACAGGCTCTCAAACAACCCACCAGACCTCTGGTTTTCTGTGGCTTAGGAAAATGACAATAAGATGTCAAAGTAAGTTCAAGTTCCTCACTGAGGAAACGTGTAAAGCATATGGCTGGATCTTATATAGTATACATTTCCTGTTGTGGTTCCAGTTCCTGTAGATCAGCTAGTAAAGCAAGGCACTTACAACACTAAGGTCATGAATTTGAACCCCAGGAAACACTTACATGTACAGTATAACTTCAATGCACTGTACATAAACATAAGCATAGTCTTAACATATATACTTTGAGTGGTTATTTTACTCTGATTAATCAAGGAAAACTGGCGACACTGTATGTATGAGTTTCTATGCAAGCTGTCTGGCTTTACATACAAAAAAATGATTCATTGTCATTTAGTTGTTTTAGACACAACAGTTCACACACACTAAATCTTTTTGCATTGAAACAAACCAAATGATGGATTGTCATGGCGAGACACTCATCGCTGTTTATCCTTCACTGCATGGAAAACATGCATGATTATGTAAGTCTAACATGCGCATGCATTTCTGTGGAAAATTTGCACTCTAGACTTTATTCCACCAGCTACCTCACCAGACACACCTGACTGTAAAAGAATAGACTTGTATGAGAAAAATGTTACTGGATTAAAACCATTATGCGTGCTGGGCATATTTTGAAAGCTGATTAACTGAGCTACAGTGTGGCTATAATGTAAAGAGGGCAATTATGAATTATGTTTTTTAAGAAACTTAATCAGGAAATAAATCTAAACTCTGGCATTCTTAGAATCATTAACAAGAAAGTTTGACTCAACTAATGTGCAAGTTGTAAACAATTGTAAATTGTTTCAAAAACAACAATTATAATAATTGAAATATTTTAAGAATTTAAAGATTTAAAAAATCTAAAATTGTACAAATCAAACACATTACAAATACAACATTCAATTTTATTTTATAAAAAATGAATCTATGAAACAATGCATTTCTTTAGAACAATGTGAGTGGGGCTTCCCCATGCATAATTTACCCTCATGCAGGTATAATGTTGTGGATGGTTGCCAGGGTGGATGGGTAGATGTGTCTTGAGTCTTCTATGTAAGCTATTCTATCCTCTGCGAGGCAGAATAATCCCTTAAGTAACAGTAATAGTGATGTACCAATATTAATAATTATTATTAATACTCATAATATAATCAGTCAAATGACATAAAGCCTATTGATCAATGTCTAGGTATTTCAATGAATCGACAACCTTATATGCACAATACTTGCTTCTCTTTTCGTACACAGCAAATGTCTGTTACAGACATTCAAAGCACATTGAAATTCAAGAAGACGTTATCTTTTAGGTTTCTAAGTGTTGCCATGGTCACCTGGAGGAGCATGGGTGAAAGCCCATCGCGGGCTTTTGTTCCCCTCAATTAGTATTCTAGAATAAGTTCCTTCCTTTCCACGTCCTGTCCAAATGCATCCAGCAAAGGGTCAATGTGCAGAACAGATTAAAGATTTAATCTAGATATAAGAGGCTAATGATTTTCCATATGTCAGCATTTACACTCATGTCATGAGACAGCTTTATAAGAGGATAAAGGTGGAATTAATTCTTACATATTTACAAAACAACACACGAAAATCCATTTAATTATGCATATTAATTTGGGGGAAAAATCAGTCGTTTTGCATACTGCCACCTTGTTTTTTCACCAAAAGGCGTTGAAGGTGGTTGTGTTTGGAGTCGTTTACCTAAAGAACTGGGAGTACAGCCAAGTCCACTATCAGAGGAAACATTGCAGAACAACAGCTGTGAAAGCCCTCCCACCCCACCTCTTTCTCTTCCTCATTTTTTTATTTCCCTGTTTCAGTGCACTCTCTGGCTCTCTCACAGTCATTCAGATGTGAGAGAGACACAGGACATCCCCCGGATAAACTTTACTTGCGATTTCATCGTGTGTCTGTTGAAATCTTGATAAATTATCTAATGACACGATTCAGGGCAGAAATATTTTTTGCGCTGCCCACTTCAAACTGTCAAAGGTGTATCATGGAGACTGGTTAAAGAGATAGTACATCCAAAAATAAAAAGTCTGTCCTTTTTTTACTGACCCTCATGTTGTTTTGAACCTGAATGACTTTAATTTCTCCATGTAACACAAAAAGAAAACTTTTGAAGAATGTTGACACTGCTCTTTTCTCATACAATGAAAATGGTGACTGAGGATTTGAGTCACTAATTTTGCCTAACATCTCCCACTGTGTTCCTTTATAGAACCCAGCAATTATGCTGAATATGTTTAAATGTGGAAACATGAAAAATAAAATGTAGGCGCTAAATTTCCATTTAATTAATTTAATTTTAATTCCTTTTCATTTCCTTTCCTTTTGATATGACACTGCTTGTTCATTTCTTCTTAGAGGAGCTAAAAATGTGAGGGTGAACTATCCCTTTAACAACACCTTCAATGCCAGTTTCTATCAGGGAGCATCTAATAATAGGGTCAGTATTAACCAGCTTCCTTGTTGTCCTCATGTGGGGGTCACGTAGAGTCTCATCCTGTGGTCTGTTTACTTAGGCAGGATTTCTAAGACCCTCCTGGTTACCATGTTTATGTCACAGTGCTGTTTGAAGTGAGCCACTCGCAGAGTCTGTCCTCAGAGCCCCCAGAGTCAAAAAAATAGAAGATTAATGTTATCTAAGGTTCAATCCAGCAATAAGACGTGCGATGGCACACTGCTCAGAGCAGCTCAATAATAACACTTCTAACAGTGGGTACGGTAAACAAAAGCTTTAAAGGTAAAAGTGACTCACCATGTTATAACACAGCAGGGCACTGTTAATGTCACACCAAACATAACACCTTGACTCATGCCACACATAGCACAGCGCTGAGCCAGACAACAGGCAAACACTTGCAGACATGCAAAGCACGGAGAAGGGAGGGGCACAGGCGAAACAGAGCATGTACTGCAGACGGCATGAGCTTTAGTATGTAGACAATTGCTGAAGATCGTATGACCTTCAATTTTGGCATAGATTGTGCAACCCACAACAAAAGGAATGCTTTCTAGTGCAGGTAAAGGTGTATGAGCACATTTCTGAAATAACAGCTATACTGCACTCTGCTATGCATCCGACGGTCCCGCCTGTGTCATTTTATAGCTTTAATTGTAGTCCTGGAGGACTCCTGCTGGGTTTTTGCCCTGCGGTGGGGCTGTCATGCGTGCACGGGTAAACGACTGCCATACCGCGCTATGAGAAAATCTTGTTATGCTGACAGTTGTGCTAATGTTACAATGTTTGGTAATGCCTGAAAATATCCTGAAACAGAACAAGATGTTAAGGTTTCTTCAGCTGATGTTTTGAAACAAATTCTGCACTTCTGCATTAGCCAGGGTGTGGCATCCTCGCAACACTCGCTGTTACATAAAACCACGTCTGCATATCTGGAAAAAATGAAGGAGAAAGTGTCGAAAATAAAAAGCCATGCAGAGAGATTTGATTCAACAAACATGGGAAGCTTTGATATTATACTGACATCTGATGGCATTCCATGGCAACAGGACTTTAAAAGGCTTTTTAAAAAACTTTAAAAACTACTGAGCTGAACACGTTCAATCACAAACTAGAAAACAAATAGGGAAAAAATGTTAAGGCTTTCGTTATGCAATAATCATAAAAGGTGACTAACAGAGAGACAGAAACTGAAGAAAAAACAGCGGGTGCAAAATGGCACACTCACTTGTGTCATTTTAATTTGCATTAGGCTGAGAAAGGCTCTTCACTAACTGAAACATTTTACACTGATTAAAATCTCTAAACAATATCCTGAAAGACATTCTCAACACGTTAATTCTGTTTCGAGTACTGCATACAGAATTCTGTGACGTTCATGTGTGTTCTTTCAGCACACGCTGTTTGCACACACAGTTCATTATTTATGTTAGATAATCTGGGATCATCTGAGTTCAGGCAGCCTTATATCGTGAGGTACCGTATGGTCACCTCCCCTGACTTCTCTGAGCGTGTGTCTGCAGGGGTGGCGAAGTGCCAGCCTATCACCATATTTTGAAGAACTTTCTCAAGTCTGACTAGGCTTCTAGATTGTTTTGGAGATATAAGCTGACAGCTAGTTGGCTCAAATGCTGCCTACGTGTAAAAATTCTGTACATCAGATAACAACGTCTCTGCTGTGTTCAGTTGATCTATGCATTTTTCTCCGGCTGGCTGATTCTGATCGGAGTTTTTACGTCACTGCTTTAGCTACCTGCACGTGTATCATCTTTCACTTCAAACCTTTAAACGATTTAATCCTTTTGTGTTGAGGAGATTAGGGGAGTAGAAAGCCAGAGATAACACATTTGCAATCGGCGGGTGTAATTGGCCAAATTTGTGTATGTAACCGCAAAACACGAGCACGTAAACACGGTTATATTACAGTTATGGCTCGAGGTCAACAGGGTCGTTCCATTTCTGGGAAATTTCTTTCCGAGCCACGATCCATTCATGACAGAGATGGAGAAACGAGTTTGGGGAAGTGCGTTTTGATAAATAACCACCAAATGAAAGCCAGAGGAGGCCAGGTGCTGTAAATCTTCTGCCTGGCAGTCAGCTCCAACTTTCAGGCAGCACATGGAGCTCATTCTCTCAGTTGCCTCTTACTGTATATACGCTAAGGGCCGCAGAAACTGGATCATTTCACCCTCGCTGTTTGTGTACAGCTTTTAATGCATGTGTGTGTACTGTCAACATGTGCAGAGGTGACAGTCTACTTCTGAACTTTGCCTCTGTTCCTTCGAGTTATTTAGACATCATTGTTTGCTTAAAGGTTTATGGTTGAATTGTGTCAAAGGCAGAGTGTCTGCGTTGGCTTTGCAAAGCGTCCGATGACGACAGCGTAAGATTAAAGCACAAATTCTTTTAATCATACAGAGCAGGAAAGCAAATGTTTTATTTGTCTTCTATGTAAATACACAAAACGACAATTAGTTCTTAATAAAGATGGAAAATAGATTTTATGAATACAAATGCATCGAACTGCAAGCAGAGACTTGATCTATGGTGCTCTTTTATCACAATAATTACACTGACCGCGAAGCGTAAGTGAATCATAAAAAGAGACTCATAAGCACCGGAATTATGCATTACTGTAAATAGACTTACTCTTCATTTCAAGGCTCATTGGCCCCATAAGAAAAAAACAGGCACTTTTCCAACCGAAAGACATTGAACCGTACCTGATCAAATAAATTAGTGCCACTCCACACACTCATATTTTGTTTTCAATTAAGATGAGATGCACTAATGAATGAGTTTAGCAAGAGGCACATTGCCAAGCTTGGAAATTGCTAAGCACGTTGTGTTGATGCCAGCTGATCTGCATTGGAGCGGATGCACCAATCGAGCTCTGACATCAGAGGCTCAATGCTCCGCCCCTCTCCTGGCATCTTCACTTATCTGCTGAAGCCAGAACACTGGGGCTTTGAGCATACTGCTGTCGCTCTGAAGCCAGGAAGTGCACATGCCGCCCAGAGAGCATCTCTGTGGCTCACGTCAGACCCCCTAAAGTCAAAAGTGCCAAAAAAGAGACACTTTCCACTGCATTATGATGGCCATCACCACAAAGTAAACCATGACAAGTGTTCAGGACCCAAATGTCAACCCCACCCTGTATCATCCTGACACTGACTGTATATTAAACTACATGAGTATTCACCAAATGAATAAATAATGGAATACATATAAATGGAAATAAATATGGTAAATATGAGAAACAGGGAACTAGCATAATGTAGAAAGTTATTTGTCATGGACAACAACCAAAGTTTAGCAGCCAAATGCAATTTGATCTCAAAATATTCTGACTGACCAATCAGAATAGAGTATTCCAGAACATTACAATGCACTTTTATGACCGCAATGCATTTAGGGAAATTCTGCATTGGCAGTGATCAAATGTGCTGCCCACAGATGTTTACGCAAGCCTGCCGTTACACGCAAGGCCCGCTTTCTCAGGGAAATAACTCTTCCTCTTTGTGGAGCCCAATGAGAGATCAGAGTCGAACGAGAAGCATTGATTACTATGACCTGCGAGCAACCGTGCATAAGTAAAGCCTTCTGACACTTCTCAGCAGAACACAATGCAAGTATTAATTAAGAGTGTATTAGCACAGCCACATCTGGAACGATACGTTTTCCTGGTCTTAACACAGGAATTATGGGTACATACCGTACAGAGCTCTTCAGTACCTAGAACCTGCACCATATCCAGACCCAGTTTTGACTTTCTTGCTGTGGTAATTAGTAAGAACCTACAGTCAAATTAGACTTATCAGTTTTATAGCTGGAGCTCAGTCTACTAATAAGTGCACAGATACTGTAATGGATGTTTGATAATGGAGTGTGGTGGTAAAGATAATTATGGTAGTAATAGTAATTATGGTAAAAATTTATGTTATAAGAAAGTTTTCTGACAGACTAATTAGAGCAATTTGATATACAGTAATTGTACACGCTGTGCTGGAGAGCCGGTTTTGGAGTGAAGATTATATTAACACAGACCTTCTCTGCTTAAGGTTACTTTGAATTAGGCTTAGATACTGGCACACTTTGTGGGGAGGACAGAATTTCCATGAACATCATTTTATTATTTTACTATGAACGGAATGCTGTTTGTACAGCTCATTTGCATGTGCTGCTGTTTTAGCACCCGATTCACTTGGGTAATTATGCAAATCAGATAACATTGCAAACCCGCCCACAAAATTAGTGCGGAATGTAATTTGCACAGCACAATTATTCACTGTGCGGGTTGTTGTATGAATGCTAGCTTGCACAGATTACATGAAATACAGGACTAAATGTAATAGCTTTTGACATGCATGTAATACAAAAGAAAGAATATTTATTTGTTGAACTCACTCTCACTTCTAATTATAATGTTACTGTTTACATTTCAGCATTGACTAATACAAATTGAGTCTCACGTAGGCTATTTACATACTAAACTTTTAAAGATTGTTAAATAACTTAAGCATAATCTAATTAATATTCATTAGCTAATATTCCCCCATCCGCTATTGGTCAGGCAGACAAATTGTCTCACCCCAAACTCATGTCATTGGTGGAGATAATGTTGCTGTTTTAGGCTGAACCAATTGCATGAGTTATATCACATCTGAGAGTCCTGTACAGTTGCATTCAAAGCAAATAAAATTCATTGTATCTGAATGATAAGATGATAAGAGTTACTTTCCAGGCAGTAAACCCTAGTGTGGGATTATGCAACTCACATTTCCACCAATGCTTCACTGATCCAGGATCTGCACAGATGAGTAGATTTGGTAGTATGATAAGTATCTAAATATCCAGCAGATGTCCAGCAGGAAGGGGGCATTAAATGTCCAAGACAGCCTCAAGTGGCTAACTCAATGTATTACAGGAAAGAGTCTGTCACCATCAGACTCATTCACTACTGCAGCCTGTAGAAAATTTCCATGTGCACAGGCAGAGGCAGTCCACTGGAAACCGGGTAACCACAGATATGTTTATATAACCCTTAAGCATTCTGGTTACAGTGGTCTAAAGTTGGGTCTTGCCTGGACACATGTCAAAGCAACAAACGAGTGTCGGATCTGCGACACACCTGGGCCGTAAAGGTACAAACATCTGCTAAAACATACTGTATGATTAGAGGTGGTTTTAGAACTGTTTAAACAGAGGCTTACATAAGAGGCTCCAACATGTACTATGATAAAAGTGCCATTAATAAGCTGACCGATCGTAACTGCTCTGCCAGCCACTGCACAGAACTGCAGAAAGACCTTTTCTGTGTCACATTTTTCTTGTTTCATTGCATGTTAATGGGAAAATGCAAACACAAGCATTGCAAAGGAGTGAAACCAAACCAGCCAAAGTTGGTTTTCAAGGCATGTTTACTAAAAGCACTCAACGTATAATAAAAAAGGTGTCGCAGAGCACTTCAAGTGGCCTGCTTTGTGTATCTGTAGCCTAAATTCCAGTCTTGTTGGCAGTTTAGGGCAGGACAACGTGTCATTTTACCTAATGATTCATACATAAGTCAGGCATTTCTTTCCAATGCATGGGAGGCTACACGGACATGACATAGTTTTGGTAAATATGAATGTATTTTCATTTTGTCTTTTGGCAACAAAACCATGAACATTTTCCTATAGACTGACCTGAATTATGCCTGTAAGAATTATCCAGCTAACTCGACACAGCCCAGCTAGACAATTACTATCTATTTACAGGATTAAAGTAATGTTTTTTTAAGCTCTCCTTTTACATAACATACTGCGCGGACATCTCCTGTACCAACATGTTTACACTAAATCTCTCCTGTCTGACACAGAACAAAGCTGTCTGTTGATCATGCTACAGACATGAAGCTTGAAACGTCTTTTTTCTACAAACAAAAGCATAATTGTACTGTAAAGAATATTTTCCATAAAGGGTTACGGAAAATTCAAGATGGGTGGTTTGATATTTTTACAGAGTCATCTGAGGTACATAAAGTATGTCTGGAAATTCCAAATTACAACACAGAGTTACAAAATGCAGGTTTATATCACGGTCATTCTCTGACGACTTTCATTAAAGTTCCAAAAATCATACTAACCAATCACAAACTTTAGGTTTATGGGTATGCAAATTAATCTAAAAGGGAATTTACCTCACATTTCTGCTAGATAGACAGAGAATTACAGGAGAAAAAACAGAAAGCATCTCTGTACGTTTATCTCCCTCCCATCCAGCTAGGAGAATGTGCCATCATCCACACTGCTGGAATTGTAAAGCCAGATAAAACCCACAATCTTTGGGTGCGCCTGCAATTAAACTATTGTCTCATAGATTCCACCTGCTCAGAGCAACGGCCATGAGTTTATCACCTCTCTACTCACCTAATCTGTTTAAGAGGAGGGACAGGCGGTAAGTGTAAGAATGATGGAAGCGTGTGAGTGTATTATCACTGCTGACAGCTGATGGATTAATCCTGTAAGTGTTAGAGTAAGGAAAGTTAGTGGTAGTTTAACCACTCAGACAGACAGACGAATACTGCAGCTCTTGTGTGAGAATTGTTACATTAAGTTCAGCGTATTGTGTGACCGCACTCATCATCTGTTAAAAACAGAGACTTGCATAACTCATCTCACATTTTATATCATTTCCATGGATACAGAAGCTGATGGTATAGATGAGGGTTATTTACATATTTTGATCAGTATGGAACCTGTAGCCGTTTTCCGAGTGATCATTTTTGGACCTAATAAGCAGCAGTTATTCACAGAATGCAAACACGAATGGTCGAATACATGCATTTTATGCATTCTATGCATTCTTTGGCAGTAATTGTCGCATGCAATTTATGAAGAAGAATTTGGTTCAGGTGTGGCATTCACATAGTTATGAAAACTTAATCAGTAACAACTTTTATAACCGGTAAGTTATTTACTCACTTTTCGTGTAGCTTTTTTAAGAGATATTCTTAAGGGACTTTGGGGTAAGTAATTAGTGCTGTTAAGTACTGAGAACTTCTGTATTTAAAATCATAACACCAGTCTTCAAAATTGTCAAGAGTGTACAGTAACAGTATAAAGCGTTTGTTTATTAGAGCGAGTCTGGGACATCTCCACCCTTGCTATGGTGACAGATGGAGACACCATGTACCATGGCACATCTGTGTTTACTGTGATGCGCAGGGTTTTGTTAGGAGTGGCTGCTGAATGAAGCGTTTGTCTGCTCATCTCACCGCATCACGACAACGTAGATGATATTTAATTGCATTTTTCTGATACAGAACAGGTTTTAAATATGCAAATGTAATTGTCATTCCTAATTTACTCAGAATGTAAGGTATGCAGCTCTCGGTTTGTGGTAGAAGCTGACAGGCCTGTTTTTGCCATTTTGGCACGTCACACGTGTGTAATTTTTAAGAACAACATCAGCCACATAAACAAGGAATATAACTTTACAGTAGATCTAGAGGACAGAAAGATTGACACAAACAGATTTTAGTGACACTTTAACACCTGCAGCCCTCTCATCAAGATGCATGCCCAGCTAACAGGAAACGTTTTTAGAATGTTAGCTGACGTTCTCTAAAAGTTCCTTAATTATCAAATATGTTTTTGCATGTTAGTAGATTTTTTAAAAAATATTTTATCATATCGTTCTACATCAGATCGTTCTACATCAAAAATGTAATTGGTAAGTTGTTAGTGGAATGTTTTAAAAATTACGTTAGGAACGATAAAAACGTTAGGGAAACATTCTTACAACATAAAATTGTTAGCTGGGTCATTTATCAAATTAAGAGGACACTTTCATGTCTTTTCCTCCTAACTCTACACTACGATTATCACTTCATACAGTACAGATGGTGCAATAGACACAACTGACCTGATTATAGCTCACCAGGAGCCCAAAATCTGTCCTCAGATCTTACTGGAGAGCTCCTATAAAATCCTATCGGGCAGCATTATAATCTCTGTGTGAAATATAAAGTATATTTATGTTCAGTGAAACCTCAATAGGGTGATCAGCTTTGAGTCATCACCTTTCAAACACACTCAGAAAACTGCACAACTAAAACTGTCCTGCATAATGTAAACACAACATATATGTATATATATATATGCCTGAAATTTGCAGAACATTTATATATTTACATAATTGTGTTTATAGATTTGTATAGACACAAATATAAATAACTTAATTTCAATCTCATACAGTACATTTTGTTATTCTGTGTAATGTCAATTGACAGACACTGAAACAAAGAACATATTGTGTCTATTTTGCTTTCTGTTTAAGTCAGCAAAATGTGCAAACGCCAGCTCACTGACTAATGTCCAGGTTAATAAGAGACTTTGATCCCAACCTTTAGACGGTTGACCTGATGTTTGCGCTTGTGTCTGTTATACCCAGTTTGACCGCTAGAGGCACTAAAGTTTAAGTTTAGACGGTGTGGAAATACACTGTGAGAAAATCTAAAATGCTGTGGTTTAAAAAAAACAATTCCCACCCAGTTTTAGAAAAAAACATCTTTTCCCAGTAGTCATCTGCAAAACTATAAACTTATAAAGACCTGGAGGCATAGACTGCAAGACTAATTCATTTTGCTCGATCAAAGTTCTTATTAACTAATTTGCAATGTAATAACTGAGTTTTTTCAGAATGTACGGTGACAATTTTCCCTGAACTTCATTTATTTAGTAATCCAGCTCTCCGTTTCGTTGCATATGATAACTAAGGGCAAAACAAACGTCAAAAGTGTAAATTACTAAAAAGTAATGTTGCATCAACGTGCAAGGTCGTCTTCTCATAGCACATCTTGTTTGTATTGTTGATGTTTTCGGAGTTTGATGCATGCTGTGTGTTCTCTTTACAAGTTCAGCGAGAGGGCAACGCCAAAATCTATGCCACAAGCCTGATTTGCATAATATATTCATGCGTCATATGACGCCATCACGCCCGTATAAAAATCCCTCTGCGGCAGAAATAGTATCACTTGCCGACAGTGTTTCTCTGAAACCGTACCTAGTTCAGTTCAGTTCATAGCGTCCGGCTTCTCTGTGCGCATTGCAACAGAGCAACGCAACAAAACCAGGATCTTAAATCGTGTTTAAACAAGTCGCAATCGTGGCGAGAAGTATCATTCAGACAGGTCTTGTCCTCAACATGAGCACGGAGATGTTCAAAACACCAATGGAGCTCGCTGTCTATCAGCTACACAATTTCTCCATCTCCTTCTTCTCGTCGTTTTTAGGAGGGGATGTAGTGTCGGTCAAACTAGACAACAGGTAGGCGACCCTTACGGTGAATTTAAGCATTATTGGATGGTTTTGATAGATGATCGGTGTTACATTTGGTAAACAATGGGGTGTAAAGCGCGCTTGATTGTTGCATCATACACAATGCATGTTCATTAGCTGATGTTGCACCAATGTTTCAATGTAACGTTTTCTATTCTCGTGTCATGCCAAAACGCTTTTGCAAACATATACGAATGCGTTTACGTGTCCTGCTGCAGTGTCCGCACAGAAACGCATACAATAAAAACAAGAGAGCAAAGAAAAAGCGATGCTTAAATAACAAACGTTATGATTAATATTGTTAAAAGCAAAAATGTAAGTTTGTGTCCTAACAGATTTTTTCTTTGTGTTGCAGTGCCTCTGGCGCAAGCGTTGTGGCGATCGACAACAAAATTGAACAAGCAATGGTAAGAGGGATACCGTTTCCTTTTCAAATACTATTTAAACGCTAAATATGCTTTACCGTATCTCATACTTACAAGAACGAGCTCATATTGGTGAAAGTGTCGTGGAAAGTATTACGTTTCTGTGTAGGTTGTAACCAGAGCTGATGCTCTGATCGAGCTGCCGTCACTGTCTGTTCTTTGTTAGCCCACCTGCAGTAAAAGTCAAAGATCAACATGCAAAACCACAAGCCCTGTGTATTATAAACAGCCTGCTTTTGTTTCATAACTAAAATGGCTCCCAGTGCCATTGTAGTCACTGTCAGTTAATTGTATTGATCGCATATACAGTTCAATTCAGATCAGTAGGGTTTTGGTTATCTGAATCTAGTTTGGTGTGAGTGTAAACTCAGTTGTGTCTCCTACAGGATCTTGTGAAGAATCATTTAATGTATGCAGTCAGGGAGGAAGTGGAGATCTTGAAAGAGCAGATCAAGGAGCTGGCGGAGAAGAACAACCAGTTGGAGCGTGAGAACAGCCTGCTGAAGAATCTGGCGAGCCCTGAGCAGCTGGAGAAGTTTCAGTCACGCTTGCCATCAGACTCCAGCCTCCCGCCAGAGACCCAGGAGCCCGGCTCCCCTGAGAACATGGGCCACCAGTACAACAGCACGGGATCTGCTGTGTAAGTGGCTCTGCCATGGGGCGGGCAGAGCCACAGCTCTCACCTGAAATGGACCTCCAGATATGCAACTTCTAGAAGAAGCTGTCTGTACAGATGCAACCTGATAAAACGAAAGCATTATGATGTACCAGTGGCCTAGTCTGTTCTGTAATATCCGACAATCTCTTCGGACTAATGCGGACAAGAGAGAGTGATGTAGATGTCCGAGGTTACTGTACAACAGGACTGACATGCCCTCTGCTTGGGGCTGTAGCCTTGCTTTCCCTTGCTCTCTCTCGTGATGAGAAGGAGAGGGGTTTATCTGATGGAGCTGGCCCAGATCTCAGCTGTGGACCTCCACAGAAATGCAGCATCCTCGGCCTATGCATGTCAAGCCAAGGAAATGTACATCTCCAAGAGATGCCCCCACAGTCTCACCCAAGCCCTGCCTAGTGTTCTCAACTCTGATACAAGCTACATGGGAATCACAATATCCCTGCCTTGTCGGAGTGCACTCACATTAATTCCCTCCATGTCAATGATCCCTAGCTGTGGACATTCTTAGCTATTGTAGAACTTTGAGATGGACCTTGGTGTTGTCCTCTCTTCCACAGTGGTGACACCTGCCATATGATTTATAAAGCATTGCTTGTAACTCTACAGTTGGGGCCTGCTGCTTACGGGGATTGCTGTATGTTTGTGTTTTGAAATGGAACAAAATCAACTTGTTTATATGGGCTATATGTAAAATGATTTTTTTGTGGGAATGAGAATCTGTATACATTTGCATAGTTCTGTAAATTAGCGACTGATGTAAAGTGAGATGTTCTTTAATGGAGGCGAGGAGTGGATAATGTTGCTGAGAAAGTTCTGCTGATGTGTCAGACATGTGTTTTGTTGATCTTCTACGCCAACCGAGACAGAAGGCCACATGTTTCTTGAATGAACTTTGTGTTTTCTAACTACCAAAGACTTGCCTAATATTCACAAGCCAACAGGACCATGTGTAACTTTTCACAGGGAGAAGTTTTTGACAGCAGTCTTTTTGAAACATGGGTATTGTTGCTTGTGTCCATGGTATTTTTTTTAACAGTTTATGGATGCAAAATGCACATTGCAATAAACCTTATGTTTACACTAAAAACGGCCCTCAGATCTCTTTCTTGCTATACACAGAAGACAAGTTCTTCATATGTTTTACAAAAATTGTTGATAACAGACCATCTTGGGCTTAAACACTACAGGATTAGGTGTTTGATACCAAACATAAGAGGTTGATAAGAGGCATGAGAGAGTAAAAGGCCTCTAAAAGTATTTACCAAGTCAAGTCTGAGATGGCAGACCGTGTCATAAGTGCTTCAATGAAAAGTCTTTATATGAGTAATGGTGTAATCTCATTTATTCACATAAAAATACTTATTTAACTTATGAGCTCTGTCCTTCCATGATTATTTATACAAAGGTTAAACTTTCCACCGTACTGTCAAAATGCCTATAAAAAACTTCTAAATTTTGAAGAGGTGTTAACTGTGGGTTTATGAAAATAAGCTGATCTACAGCTAAGCTAATATTTGGCTGCTGTACTATAGTAATTTAGAACCATAGTAAGAAAACAAAGCTGGCGTGTGAAACCATCTCTCCCTTGAAAAAGAAAATCTCAAAACACTGGCACGCTCAGTGTAACTCAAGACTCTGAGACTTCCCTAATGTAAGACTTCTACGTAAGACCCAGATCTTATGATTCCTGCAGCAATTCATAAAAATATTCAAAAGGTTTAGATTTCTTGTGTCCGCCGAGTCCTGCTGGAGATGGGTGGAGGTTTAAAAGGAAATGACTTCTGGAAATATCAGAATCTAAATGAGCTAATCTGAGGTTTATTCTGAGCTAGCGCCAAAATTCACGATCCTTGCTCACAATGCTGCGTGAATTCATACATTCATCCTTACTATTGAAGTGTTTAAAAATATCAAGAAGATTTAGAGCTGGAACAGAACATCAAGTCAAGACATCTGTGTGTTAAATTCTACAACTAATAGTACTTCTTTGTTTTGTGCATGGTTGTTTTCACCAGTGAGAAACAGCGGAAGGTTCAGATTGGACTGTCGCTAATTCTGTACATGTTCTGCTGTCTGAAACAGCTGCTAGATCTCTACTATTATGCAACTCTCAAACATCTGTTTCAGTTTGGTGTGGTGGGCGGCTTTGTATGTCAGGGCCTGGTGGTGAAGCCAGGGTTTGCATGCAAGCACACACTTACAGTGCACTGAGAACTGTACTTAAAGTAGATATTTGTCCTCTCATGTAAATATTGGCTCACGTTAGACTGTTTGTGCCATTTTTCAGTGCAGTGACTTTATTTCCTAAACATCAGATCCAATCCCCTGTTGTGGAAAATTATGGTGTGCCATCAGGAGTGTAGACGTTGTTACCTCATTCGCACTTTATACAAACAGCCGGCACGCTTTCTTCCAGGTGCATCCTGTAGCGACAGAATCAAATGAGAACGATGTTTACCGCTCACTCCGGGAAGGTTCTTTAGAAGAAAGTTGACTGTATAAATAGACCTGGAGCCTCTGGCCTAAGTCATAATGAGTCCAGTGTTTTCTGCCTTGTGGAATGTAGTGACAAGTCTGCTGTTCAACCCCATAATAAAATAATTAAACATTTCCATTGAAGTACGATCACAGCCACTGACGTCAAATGCCAACTGAATGTGAAGTTGATAAAAGGCGCTTTTGAAAAAAAACATGGAAAAAAAACATTCATGACCCATGAATGTAATATTTTTATATATTGGTATATATGGTCAAGTATGTTAAAACTATAGAACGCATAAAAATGACATTGTTCAGCTAGTAATTTACACAGTCCATTGTCAATATTCTAAAATTTCAGATCTGTTTGTATCAGGGATTTACCTGGACACTTCTTAACACTTAAAGAACACTTGATCTGAGCTATAAATGTTATTAGACAACAGAACAAAAAAACAAGTAGCTTTTGTAACCAAACTATGCCAAAGCTTTTCTCAGAACTAACTGCATCTTTCTTTTTCACTTTTGCCATCACATTAATGTTTAAACATTTGACAACCCACAGCTGAATACTTAAAACATACTATATGTCCTAATATTGACTGTATATTGTATTTTGATATGAAAACAAACTTCTTTTAAACTTTTAATTGAAACATGTTTATGTGCTACCCTTTTATTTAAATAAATGCCATTTGGTTGGATAGTCTGTTTTTATTTACACAGTGTGGTTTAAGTGTCCAGATGTCCACTGCATTATGAAAGTGATTTTTTTTGCCACAAAACTGAATGTTCTAGTTTTCTGAGGCAAGCCTCTTTGTTCTTGTTTTTACACAAGGGGTGTGGGAATCTGAAATGTGTAGCACACTACACCTATAGAAAGAGGATTTGTAAAGTAACATTAGTTACTTTCACACCACCATAAAAGGATGTTGCCTCACAAATACATCTGGGTGCAACCTCCACCCTGAACTTTTCTCAAACATCAGCGCTGTGGCAAGAGGTCAAGCGTGCCACCAAACGTTAGGCAATTCTTCTTACATGGGTGAGTTGCAAAAACACACAAGGCTTGTTTATTAGTCTCTCAGCTTGATGAGTTGTAAATGATGAGGGTATTAAACCAGCCAATAAAGAACCTGCAACTTTATCTGGGTGTTTTTATTGAGCCTTTTTTCAAAGTCTTCCAAAAGAGTCTTTGTAGGAGTCAAAGGAAAGGTGCTCTCATTTAAAGGTACTGGAATTCTTTCTAGCCACATGAGTTTTAAGAGGAACTCCATCCATCACTCCCCAGGAGTTTGGAAGAGAGCGTGAACTACAGTCTGTGTGAGAGGTGTGCGGCCCTTTGTGGTACCAGCCATGTAAAGAATGTGGCTAGTCCAGAACATCTTATTCTGACCAAGTGGGGCAGAACAAATGGCACCAGCATGAGGTTGAGGATTAAGGAGGAAAGACTCATATTCAGAGCTTGATCATTGAACAAGCATAGCTTGTTTTCTAAGAGTTACATGGATCCTGGCGGTTGGGGGAGGGGGTGAGGTGCCCGAATTATATAACCTTTATCTACTACCTCAAAATTGTGGAACAAGTGGAGCGTTCTTTGTTAGATTTATGGAAGTAGCATACGTTCATACGTTGGTAAAGTATGTACCAAACAAACATGTCAACATCTGTGTTTCCTGCATATAATGACCCTGGCTAAAATGACAGAGGATCAGAATTCGTAGAAGCACAGATAGTAATCTAAACCTCTGTAGCGCAAAGTGTTGTTGTATTCAACTTTATATTCGGATCTTGTCGAATGCGTGCGAGTGCACAGGTCAACTTTGGGTCAAATGTCTCACCCGGGATGTTGTTAAAAAACCAGTTGCACCGAATCCCTCGACCTCTGTGGCTCCCTGAGGAGACAAGAGTACATTCAAAGAAATTTGATTTCACATGGGTGGAACAGTTCAAGCAGACATGCAAAGGGCAGAAAAACAGGCAACTTGAACCCAGGAGCCACAAAGTTATTACGTGATTGTGTAATGTAAGCAATTATTCCTGTTATGCATGCAAATACTGCAGGTGAGATACAAGAAGTGATACTAAAGTGACGGCTTACTAAAAAAACTGTTTTCCATTTGTCTTCCAATCAAATGAGGTGCATAATACAGCAGTGTTACTCAGTGACTGCTGAAATGTATTGAAGAAACACACTAGTAAAATTATTTAGTGATAACGTGCAAACGATGTCATGTCAGTTCTTGGAATTAAGCTGGTTTGGTACACGGCCTAAAGCAGCTGTAAATCTTTTATTGTTTCATCTGCTGGTTTCTGAAGGTCACGATGTTTGTTTGACAGCGGTTGTAAAAGAACTGCTGGCTGTGCATTGATCTGCATGCTGTGAGGATACTATGAGGTGTCTTGCTCCCTCTCACATGCAGCAGCATGAGTGAATACCAGAATGTCTGAGTGTGACTTTCAGCCAATCAGCACTCAGATCCCCAGGGAGTGAACTCAGCACATCTCTTGTTATAAATATGCTCTCCACTCCCACACACAGCCCACTTGCCATCTACTGTAGTGTTCATGTGTTCATAATCTATCTATCTATCTATCTATCTATCTATCTATCTATCTATCTATCTATCTATCTATCTATCTATCTATCTATCTATCTATCTATCTATCTATCTATCTATCTATCTATCTATCTATCTATCTATCTATCTATCTATCTATCTATCTATCTATCTATCTATCTATCTATCTATCTATCTACAGTGAATAACTTGCTTCAGTCTTTTCGTTCAGTAATGACAACAAAACTATTATTTTAGCTTGGGTTAAGTTTATGTAATTGCTGAAGATCTCAGAGGTTTTTCTGAGGAACAACTTCTGCAGGCTTCACACCACGCCTTAACATTCAACATTTCATAACGTTGTGTGTTTTGCAGCCTGCTGCTCTTTTGCATGAATCATCTGAAACCTATTTTCAGAGAATTCTGATGCCCGAAGAGAAAGAATTGAGGAACACATAATCGCCACAAATCCTAGAGGCTAATTTTTCTTGGAATGCCTGAAGACTTTTAAAGAAGATTAGTTTCTGAAACAATCCTAGTTTAGTCATATTCATACACCATAACACTACGAAACCAAATAGTGACTTAGAAGTTCCTAAAAACAAGTTACATCTGTGCTTACCTCAGTTATTACCATGTTTCATAATTCTAAACTTCATCTTACCAGACTGATACAGTATGATTTGTTTTGAACTTGGGTAACTAGCATCAACGCCAATGTTTATACAGTATCACTGCTTCTTACCAGGTTTATTTTCTTCATTACAACTTACGTTTTTTCTGTTCTTGGCCATGGGTGCCTTTAGCTTTCTCACTGAGAGTTACAAACCAATATATCAAGACGCTTTCAATGAAAAAGTTTATTGAGGACATATGGAACTTCAGACATTGTGATGATGTTTTTTTATAAAGCTGCTTGTAAACAATTTTTATTAGCAACACAAATAAAACTGAATTTTCATAAAAAATACTTAAGATTCATTGTGTCTGGTCGTCATTGTGGAATACTCATACTTCATGTCTGCATCAACACAATGCTGTAAACAGCAGTGAATGTTACCTCAAGGGTGGGCATTGTTAAGAGACTGTGTTTCCAAAACACAACCCGGATGTTTTCCCCCTTATGACGCTTGTTCTACCCAACAACAGCGACCTTAGCGTGCAGTTACCCTGTCTGCGCAGGTGAGCCCTGCTATTGTCTGTGGAAATGCTTTCAAAACATCAAAGTAGGACAACTGGGCCAGTTGTTCTGAAACATCTTTCAACAAGGGCATTAACAAACATCATGTAACATCAAGTCATGTAACTTCACATGGACAATCCTTTTACACTTAATATCTGTGTTTTGATACATTAACATAAAATATTTGTATCTGCTTGCTGGGTGTGAAAGCATCTCTCATCATTGTTCCATTACTGACTTAGTCTGCCTGAGTTAGCAGACGTCTGCTTAACTCTGAGAAAGTCCAAACTATTTTTGGCCATATAGATCATGCAGTTCCTCTTCCTGTCTCAGGAAACTCAGGACTCGTGGGCTTTCAGATGTGATACTATTTAAGGGAATCGTGGGTCTCTGTTTTAGCGTGAAGCTGAGAAAACTGCTTTGAAAACAATGCAGGCTGAGGTAAAATGAAGGTCTACGTCACTGACACACAGACAAGGTCATTGTGTTATACATCATACCTATCTGAAGACAATCTATCCCATTTATAACCAAAACATTTATATAACCGCCAAGTGATAAATCTGTCTAAACAAATAAAGCTGCAGATAAGAATATATGCGCAATGTCTACTTCTGTGACCCATACATATATATTTCATATCCTAATTTTTAAACAGATGACATTATGTATCATAAGTAAAAAGGAGAAACAGTCATTATTGAGAAATCCATGAATTTTTGAAAAATTTCAAATGTTACTCCCTAAGGTCTGTTTATTTCTTCAAGACTCTGAGGATGCATTTATCTCAGTGGGGACGGTGGATAAATCATTCACACTTACAAAGAGGGGATTAAGAACTTGTTATACATTCGCTTTAATAAAGCATTACCTTGTCTGCATGTCTAAGAAATCTGGAGCAGCCACGGCGAGCATCAACATGTCAATCAGACAGTTATTTTTCAGACAGTTATATAACCCACAGGCTTTTCTGGCCCGTGTCTGCAGCAATAAAGAAGGCATTAGTGTAATGGACACAATTAAGCTTCCCCTGGACAGTTACCTGAGCTACATGCATCAACGCAGCCTGAGCTTAACCTGTTACCTTCTATAATGCGCTTTCGTTTTGAGAACACGGTGTAGCTGAGCTCTAGTTACTAAATCTCTAAACACTTACAGAATTTAATATAGCGCTCCAAAACGCTGCCCACACACGCACATTATGCGTTATGTTTGTAACGTCAGTAGCACACAATAAGAAAACAAAATGACTTGATATTTCTTTGTGAATATAACGATACTAACGATAATGATACTAATGATTTGTTAGCGTTGTAGGATGTAAGAATGTTTGTTATTGATAGAACTTCGCTGAGAGATTGTTATCCTGTCAAATGCTTCTCTCTGAACTCTACCACACACTTGCCTGTCAGTTTGTCTTCCTGTTTACCCCTTTAGGGAAGCAATGCCTCTCATAGACACTCTGTGGGAATTTAACAGTGTTGCTTTAGTCATATGTAAGGCCA
Organism: Ambastaia sidthimunki; assembly: GCA_036877625.1. Taxonomy (NCBI): domain Eukaryota; kingdom Metazoa; phylum Chordata; class Actinopteri; order Cypriniformes; family Botiidae; genus Ambastaia; species Ambastaia sidthimunki. The sequence goes on from JAZGTK010000679.1 coordinate 32,647, forward strand.
TGACTTCTGCAAATATAATCAATTAAGTCTCTATTGTGAAATAGGGCATTTTTAGCTGAATGTGATGTATATGAAAATAACAAGAAGAGATTATAAGTCTTATAAAAAACTAATTTAAACATGACAAAACTGGAGTCATTTACTTACCTCACAATGTTCCAAACCTATATGACTTTTTCTGCTGTATACGTGAACTTTTTAATAATAATAGACTTATTTTTATAATACAATGAAAGTAAATGGGGACTGAAGCCACTAACAAACTGTCTAATAGAGTTTGTGTTCCTTGGAAGAAAGTCAGGCTGGTTTGAAACAACAGAAGTGAGTAAATAAATGACATAACTGCAATTTCGGGTCAACTATTTTCTGAAGTTGTTTTGCTTTGGCTGGGATGTCGCAAGTGCCTTTTAAAATGCAAAACGGAAAGTCGTAAAAAATAATATCATATTGCAACGCTGCTTAATTGCAGTCTGCTAGCATGTCAATGCAGGATGAACCAGTATGACCCGCCGTGTTTATGTGTGTGTAGCATTATGTAACTTTAAACCTAATTATTTGACACCTGTTACATATGTTCAACGTGCAGCATTTTTGAACTGGCTGTGTGAGAAATAACATAGTGTTCTCTGGGGAATTTACAACTTTCCTGAGGGTTCGGAAAGATGACAATTTATAGACGTATACCAGAGATTATTAAGTGTGCTGCACCCCTCAGCTATATGTACCACACACACATACACATAGGGTTTTCATGTTTATTGGGGACATTCCATAGGCATATATACTGTATAAACTAAATATTCCATTGCCCTACACTAACCTGAGCCCCGAATCTAACCATCATAAAAACGTGTTTTCTCATGGGGGCCTAAAAATATTTTATATTATTATACTTGTGGAGGCATTTTGTCCTCATAACAAAGTGAATACCACAAACACACACACAAACACACGCATACACACACACACACACTTTTTATCATGGTGGGAACTTCTATTGTTGTTATACCAAACTAACATTTTTGAATATGATTATTAAGCCAGTTTTTCTCATGACCGCTCCACAAAATGTTGCTGCTTTTAGGTTTTCAGTCCTTTAGGTTTTATGACATTTCCCACAATATAAACAAACCTGACACACACCAACACACACCCACACAGCTAAAATACAGGACGCAAGACTCTGCAAGTTTTGCCTGGGCTTTGCACAGAATATGACATCCACACTGGTTTAAATACTTTATGTAACACATTCATTCTCTTGTTTATTGACTACAGATGGAGAGATGGCTGGCTAACAGTTCAACGCCTTTTCCTGTATGCACGACAAATATACTCATATCTCATCAACACAGAAGATGGAAACAGTTGAACGGCTGAAACTGTACACAACTCAGATGCTGCATGTGGACAAATAAACAAATCCAAACATAACGGACACATGCAACAAAAGTCCAAAACACTCGTAGCAAAGTGAGTGTCTGACACTACAAACCACAATGATCTATTTTGTGTGAACTATTGCATGTGTGTTACAGGACAGCTGTTTGGAGTTGATGTGAAAGATTACTGTTATTTGTACAGGAGGGAAAACAAACCTTAGTGACTCCTGCCAAACAGGAGTCATGTAACAGGGTAATAAAAGCACAAATACAACTACAGACAAGAACTAATCACTAATCAACTAGTCCAGCAGGCAGAGCAACAATAAATACTAACATATTTAATAGAGTAAACATGTACGTAGTTTTGTAAGGTGTGCATGTGCGACGGCTTGAAGTTTCACAGAATGTTCTAGATGAGGCAGGTGTATAAAGGTTAAAACTGTCATTCTTGCACAACAGAACACACAAAATTAGCTTAAAATTAAAAAAAATAGTTAAACTGAATGACACATCCGCCGCCTACTTGACCAGGAGAGATGTCCAAACATTTCAGTCACATTTTTGCTCGCAGTTTAATGTTTGATTGATTCAGCTTAACAGGATTCAGGAAGTTCCTGGCAGAACAACTGAACATGACAAATTAAAGCCTCACTTATTCCCAGACCATCCACACTTGAGCAAAAACACGAGCAAAGACACGCCAGAAAAACAAACAACTAGATTACCATGATGTCACCAGCTGAAACCTTGTAGGGGGATTTGGGTCTTTATTTAGTTTATAATTTTAAATTATTTTTGGAAAACAAAATACAAGCTTGTTCTATAGAGTGTGCTAAGCATTTGCAATGAATTATGTCATTTCCAGAGCACTACAGGTAGGTGCTTTATTAGCCATAGCCCACTATGAGAAACATTATTCCTGGTAGAACTAAACCTGAACCTTTAAAAGGCTTTGAGAATAAAAAAAACACACATTGGCACCCATAGTGTAGCTTGGAAAGGATGTTTAAATAAAATTAATTTTAATATTTACATAGCAGTTGGAACATTTATTACAAAAAGTTACAAGCCGTGATTTTGAAGTTCAGTACCACACGTATTTGGGCTTTTAATGTGGTTTTAAAATTTTTTTTTAATTTGGTTTCAGCATGTGGGCTATATAAAAACACGATGCTCTGCAAATTTCTTTAGCATGACAACGTTTATGGTTAAAAGTACAGTTAGCTTGAGAAAGGGGTCAAATTACATTTTCAGCTGTTGCATTAAACTACACAGATGACACAAGTACTCCTGACTTTATAATAAAACACACACATCTGGGTATTATGTATTTTCATGTATTATGGGGACATATACTCAAAAGTTTATTTAATTTTGGACATTCAATGGTTACTTGTATTACTATACCAGTAGGAACATTTGGTCTCCTTAACAGAGTAAATACCAAGACACACACGCACACTCACACACACGCACGCACACACACACGCACACACGCACGCACGCACACACGCACGCACACACGCACGCACGCACACACACACGCACACACACACACACGCACACACACCTCATTCTGCCATGCCATCTACAGTCCACATCACTAAAATGGAACCTCTGACCCAGCCTCTCGTATTTAATGAGGTTATATTTATAAGATCTAAGATTTATCTCTCTGTGCTCAAATAAAAATGTCCTGATGCAGCAGTAATGCCTAATCATTAGCCAGGTTTGTTTTTGCCACTCATCGTTTAGTTTTACAGTGTTTGGAGGGACTCCAGCGCTGGTGACTTGAAGATGCTGAACACCTCTAATTTAGAGCAGCATTCTGGCGATCAACTCTAAAGTATGTACTCAGATAAGATTAGAAAATAAACAATGAGTCCACTGAGGTTCACATTCTAATTTTGGAGGAAAAGATAAATTGTACCTTGCATCATTATGCAGAACGCACAGATAGAGGTTTTGCACTGGAGGCATGACGTACTTATGAAACAGTTTAACAAAGCTGTGTAAGTGTGTGCATGGTTCTCAACAAACAGGGAACGCTCTTAGAACATTGGCTAATGTTTACTAAACATTCTCTGATGTTATCAAAACGTTCTTGCATTAATGTTAGTAGCACATTTTTCATGTTATATATCATATTAAAAACTTTTTATGTCGTTTTAAAAACATTACAGAAGTTTGAGAAATGTTCTTATAACCAAATAAAAAAGTGGACGTTTTAAACGTTCCTGTAACGTTCAAAATAATGATTGCATTCTAAATGGAGAAAATTAGGTAAACGTTCTTATAACCTAAAATCGTTAGCTGTCAGTCATTTGTTTCAGTTTAACCCATCCATTTGACAACATTCTCTCTGCCTCACTGTCAAAACCTCTGTTTACATCTAGTACAGATATTCAAGTTCTGCTGTAGCAAAAATACAAATAAATTCTGCTTAATAAAGACTGAGAATTTTAAATGATAGCTCATTTAATAAACTACAGTTCTGATACATATACACACATTGTAAGTTGCGTCAGAGTATCAAATGTATACCAATGTATAAATGCACTAGACTAAACTACACTCAAATGAACCCGATTCTGTGAATTCCAGCCCAGTGAAAGTTCTTTGGATTAGGCGACTCAGTGCACATGAGAGCACATGACATTAGGCTGGAGGTGTAAACATACATACAGCCCGAATCAGTGTATCAGCCCTTCCCTTCATCTTCTCTACCAGGCACTGAAACTCCATGCTGGCTGGTTTTAGGTGCACAATTAAAACTCAGTCTCCGCCCCACATCTGCCACAACCCACTGCTGACACCAAATCCAAAAGCAACTCAAACGCTGCATTGATTCATCGTCAGTGCAAAACGACATCTGCGTGCACATTTATGCATGTTATTCAGCTCGTACATTCTGTCCTAGTTGGAGGACGGCCCGCACGATTTCTCCCTGGATCTGATTCATCTCCAGCGAACTCTATCACATGCCCTTTGTTCCCAGAACTCTTCTGTTTTGAAGGACTGATGAAGCCCAAGCCTTTCCTGAACTGAATGGATGAAATGAGGTTTATCACATCAATAAATCAAGCAAGGCCAAAAGTCCTTCAGTCAATCGTTCTTCAAACACTGTCCCAAGGACTGTTTCCATTGGCAACTGCTGAGTATTTGTGGAGAGGTTCAGTGTTTGTTTGTATGGCCTCTTGCTCTGTAAGGTGCATTGACATTTTTCAAAAGCACTGTAGAATGTTTAGAAGGTGTCATTATTAGCCAGGTTGCAAAAATGGTTGTATAAAATGAGACCGTTATACATTGCAGTGTAGTGTCACAAAGACACAGAGTTTGTATTGTACATAAGATGTCAGAAATAATAAGCACCATTAGTAGAACAAAAGTGCAGTCTTATATAACCTCTGGGCCTCGGAAATGAGGCTGATAGGAAGAGCCAAGGTTCACTCAGTTGAAGAAAATGGCTGCAGGGCAAAGAGCCCACAAAAAATATAGGCCAGACAAAACAACCAGCTCCATAAAATACAACATTTACTATACTGGAGCCAGCAGCCATAGCCCTGTAACAAGCAGCTTCCTACAGCTTTCATGTCCCCTCCAAGAGGAAACATCAGAGAGGTTTGTTTCCATGGATCTGAGCACTTGTGGAAACCAATTTTTTTAAAGGTAATTCATAGTTTGGGCACAATCATCAAGCTGTCTTTGCTAAAATTACAAACAAAGGTTAATTACATATAATGTGACTTGAATCTGGACTAAGCTATACGAAAATACACATTAAAGTGTCTCAGTTTGTCTGGCACACTTTAAACATAATGGCAATGGTTAAATGGAATTCTGTAACGGTCACACAAAATACACCCATGTGAAGCCAAAAGTCAATGGTAGCAGCTGGGTTTTTCATATAAGTAAAATAAGTAAATGTCTTGGTATGATCATATAAGCTTACTGTAGGTTAATCACATGTGGCATGAAATTTGTGTAGCACTGGTAAATGTTGTAAAACACTGACCTAATTCTCTCAGCTCTGAGGCTAGTCATGTTCTATGACATCATCCTAATTATTGTAAAATTACTGTAATTGTACTTTTGTCTGGTAAGCTAATATCATCTTAAATTACTTCGATCGAGGTGTCTCAGAATGTTGAACATGTCTCAACTCCACTAACTACATGACAAAGTAAAATAAGATATTAAACAGATACAGATATAAAACAGGCCACAGAACACAGGCCGCGACTGGAAGGCCCTGTATTACTGAGCTGGCAGAACGGCTATGAAAGTGTGATGTTTACTGAGTTCTTTTAGTGTTTGATTTTACAACTACAAACCTATAATGTGGTTGTGCAGAAGGGCATCTATATGTTTCTAATTTGATTTTAAAGCTCATTATCCTTGCATGATTAAACTGCGAATATTTCCCAGGCATCTTTGGTGGTCCATAGAATTTATTGAAACCGAGCGCATTTGCAACCAAGCTAGATTCTAGTGGCTGCAACCTTTAAAACGATGCAATTTTGGGCTTAACGTGGTCTACATATGAACCATCTGAAAAGAGTAAAATAGCTATCTGATTTAAATAGACAAATCTGGAGCCCTGCGCTTTACATAACAGCACACTTTTGTTCCTAACCCTGATGCACAAGCCAGCATGAACACATATGATCTCCAGAGCACAAACAGAAACTTGAGCAGTCGTGCATTTATTGACGTAAGCTTCTTCTCACTGTATCACTGCATCTTGTATGTTTGCCAAAGAAACAAACTTGTTCTGTGTTCTGGAACTCTGAAACAGTACATCAGGTCGACCTCAAGATAATGGAACAAATCAACTTGAAATACTGTGGTCAGACTTTCTAAAAGCTTAATAGAAACATAAGAAAAATACAAGAAGGGAAACCAGCAGTTCCACCAGGGCATGCATTCAGTCACCCAGTTAGGACAAGATATGCAAATATGCGGTTTCTCCAGGGCCAATCAGAAACAGGAAGAGCACGTAGGGTTGGGCGGCGAGTTACATAACAGTAACAAAGGGCGCTGTCTGGGGCTGCAGACAATCTACTGACTCCCAACTGCACACAGTTCACAACAGGGCTTCTGAAACCACCTGTTCCTGTCCACACAGTAATAATTCACATAGGAAAGAAAGAGCAAATGACAGCAGATGCAAAAGAGACTTTTTGCAGTTTTTGTTCTGGGCTGTCAGTATTACTAAACAGCATAATCAAATGATCTTTGCTATTTCCTATATGAACTCTCAATGTTATTTTTGCAAGAACTTTATCATTTAAACTTCAGGGTTTGGATTTAATGATGTGCCTAACTGCATGATGTGTTAATAAAACTGCCAAATGATATTTTAGTCAACAGTTAATCAACAGTAGGGTACTGCTAAGTTAAAACCTCTCACTGTTAATAGAAAATGGTCTGATACTGTTATTTACAGTTTGTATTGTGCAGTACAAACAATTCCCGTCATTTACATCAGAACTAGACACATTTACATAACTGGAAATAAACACGAACGGTCTAGCAAATGTCAAAGGGTTCAATGCTGTCCCGAATATTTTAGTTTGGAGGAAATGGTCAGCATGAACAAAATCAAAATTCATTGCAGTGGTTTGAAAAGAAGGGAATAGAATGTACTATCACACTGTTCATCAACATCTCAGACTGAGGGATTCATCGAGCCAGAGTCTGTGAGTGGGAGGTAAACACAATAGCTGGCACGCAAAGCTTGTCTGTGTGGTCTGTTGTTCAACAAGGTCAAGCATTGTGCGTGACTTATCCAATGGCTGTAAATGTTTGGAGCTTTCTCTTGCAAATGAAACCTCATACAGACATCTTCCATGCATAACAGCAAAACAATAACAGCTTATTCCCCACTGGAAAATGCAGAGAGAACGATATCACATGCCTTTCCTAGACACAAGTAGATGTGTTGCCCAAATTCAGCCCAAATAAGAACCCATCACTTTGGCAATTTTGGGTCTTTTCAGGACAAACTTTCTTTTCAATTTCCCTTGCTTTTGTTTCCAAGTATGGATGTGGCATTCTAACATTTCAGTTAAACGGATCCCATGGCTTGCTTGCATAACATTTTTGTATATTTTGGTAAGATCTTTCAAAACAAATCTCTGCCAGTGTAATGCCTCATTGCTTCACATAATTTATAAATTTACATTTATATTTATAAATTCAGCAGACACTTTTAGCCAAAGTGACACAGTATATCGATCAAGTTTGACAGTACAGCACATGTTCCCTGGGAATCAAACCCCCAACCTTTTGCACTCCCAACACAAAGAACTATCAACTGAGTTACAAGAACACACCTTCAAAACGAATGAACACTGGTCACGAACAAAACAAATTCACAAACACTGGCCATAAACACCTATTTTAGGTCATAGTCTGCATATTAGATCATTAACTGCCTGGTGCCCACCAGTAGCCACTCTTCAAACAAATGCCAGGAAAGACTGGACAGATGTCTTCCTCTCAACTGTTATTGGTCAGCTGTGTTGTGACTGGTTGACCTTAAGGAAAGCGGCGTAATAAAAAGGGTGTCACCTTAAAAAACCCCGCCAGGATTTCCTCTGCAAGCATGTTTATGTGGCTGCAAACATGTTTATATACCCACTGCCCAGACGAAACGGCCCAGTAAAGTCCAGACATCTCACGGTATTTTCTGCAGGCATCTCAGAAGGAACTGTGATGTCTTTGATCTCTGGGCTGTGACACAATTGTGTACAATGACGTTATAGACGTTTCTTAGTGAATGTATGCAGTGGTGTAAATGTAGGTCAGGGTTTCTCCTCCTCAGCTTGATTACAGATGTAGATCTGCAGCCAGACCTCACAGAGAAAGATCAGCACTGCTTCTGATCGTAATGTAAATGAGAAAGTGTTGTGCTTTCAGTTAAAGCAGCGTGAGTTCACTGGATCATGGTGAGGACTGCCAACCGATACTGTAACAAAGAAAAACTTTAAGTAAACTCTTAGACCAAATAGCCTTCAGGGCTGCCGATCCTTTGAAAGCCAATAATTCCTCAATTCTTCACCAGTAACACACAGATTACAATATGTCTACATGGATTATAAAAGGATTTGTTAAATTACTTAACATGCTGAATCTTTAGGGCCTACAAAAATCAATCAACGGATCATTAATCAATGAATTAATCATAAATAATCTGTCTGTCCATCTACTTATGCATCCGTAATAAAAGTTTAAAATAAGATTGCAATATGAGGAACAGTACTGTGTGTGCGACACATAATAATAGCCCTAAAAGGGCAAAAGTTATTTGATTGGACTTTGCCCTCTTTGGCCCCTTCCAATTACTTGTCTTTCATATTTGTGTTGGCAGTCACATCCTGTCTGGTAGACGCTTTAAATGTTCTGAAACTGTCACATGTTGATCTCTTATTGCATAAGCATGGCCCACTCATATGGAGTTTATCAAAAGACCATGAGACTTTCATTATTTATCAACAATGACCCAGCTCTGCGTCAGCCATCGGTGCCCTGAAGCCTGGAAACAAGATCTGCTTCTGCACCTGGGTTATTAAAAGAGGAACACATAGTAACAGTAGATCTAAAAGCCATTAGCAGTGTTATAGTTCCAGGATTATAGTGTTATATAGTTTAGTTAAGCTGGATAAACAGATTTAGACTGTAGTTGTGCTTTGCAGTGACTGGTAGAGTGAGGTGTAACTGAACTTTGACCCAGGACAGTGGTAAGGCTGATACACAAGGGTAAGTCACAGCATTGTTGGGACAAAATGGGACATTTTGTAATATTTATTTTGATCGATATTTAAGGTAGGGTAGGCAATTTCTGAGACACTAGCAATAGCAACCTAGCACACAAATTGAAAGCATACAATCCCACCCTCTGTTCCTAAACATTCCTCCAATATACATGAACATAATGCAGATACATAGTTTGACATGCAAGCAGGACATCCTATCATTGCATTGAGACCAAACACAATGATTGGATAAAGGTCCTGCACCTTCCACAGAACATGTAAATGTAGATAGAAATACGTTTAGACCATTTAACATAGTGATTGCTATCAGAATATGAAGAGACTTTCAACCAGCGTAATAAAAAATATTTATAGAAAAAAAATCGCTACCCTGCCTTTAATGTTTTGGATAGCAGATAATGCATCATAGTAAAAACAGACAAATAACATCACTGTTGTGAAGATTTTATTAAAATTTTGCCTGGTGTGAAGCTGGGTTTCTGGGACAATCCAGTTTTGTGTATAAAATGTATTGTTGTACAAAAGTACTTAGTAAACACTAATGAAAGCCATGAAAAAACAATCTTTCTCACACTGCAGGAAATCAACAGATGTGTACCTGACAGCGGGGTTGTTTCCATTTGTTTTTCTTATCAGTTTGATTGGGCAGTGGGAACTCAAAGGCCATCAGATTCCCCCATAGAAGGTCCATGGGAGAGGTGACTCAACCAGTTATGCTTTATATTCCAAACAGCATCAATACATCTGGAGAAGACCCTTCGTGTCACCTCGAGCTGTGCACAGAAGGAAACAATCGTCCCCCACCACCTCACTGTCCTCTGTGTATTATTTCACCTGCTTATGGTCTTGCTTAAAGCCTGGATACAACTCTCTATCAGATTCAGGAAATAAATGTTCCACATTCATTCTTACGTAACCCTCATCTGTGTGAACGCTTTTCACTTTGGATTTAAAGTCTTTGTAGCGTAATCTCCATCTTACAGCGTTATACGCCGCAGGGAGAAGTTTACACACGATTTCTCACCATTTTCCCAGGATTTGCTGAGGCAACCAACAGTTTGGTGTTAAACCTCAGGGGCCTCGTACCGCCCGTGACGCACACATCTGTGCTTAGCAGGATTGCCCTCTGCGGCCAGAACGTGACCCAGTTCGCTCTGGGTGTAAGGCTTGAGAAAAGCTCACTTAGACCGGCTGGAGGCCAGGCTCAAGCTGCCTCAACCACCACCATGCGGTTCCATCAGCACTGCTCATCAGGCGGGCTGGGCCTGATGAAATCTATTTTCATCAGCCTTCTGGTCCAACAGATCCCCAATCTGTTTATTTGCATGTAGTCTCTGTCACCATGGCAACAACGGTGTGACAACTCTGTACGGTGGGAGAAAGGGAAACTGAAGTCATTACTGAGTCATACATGCTGCCCCAGAAATTACTTCTCTATAAAAGGTTGTATGTTTGTATGGGGCGGTTACATTAGGATAAGGACCGTCACACATTTGCATAACAAATCACTGATTAAATTATTCATAACATTATGAGCCAACAAGAAAGCTAAAACGCAACAACACATTGACTGTTGGATTAAATTCTACACATTTCTTTTTTTAAAAGCAACTGGCACCAGATTACTTATGTCTTAATGTATTATATCTTCTACTATATCTTCTTATGCAAGTTCACCCATCCACAGCTATGAGATCTTCCCTCTGTGGTTTTGTTCCAGTCTGATTCAAGATCTAAACTAAGAACTTTCAGACTTTAGATGGCTTCACCAGGACTTGGCAAGCCTGCTGTACAGAGTACTCAACACTTAGGAACGCCCAATGACAGATGACATTAACTCCTGTTGGGAAGCAAGGTCCCACAGGTCCTTAGCATGGGCATGAACAGACGGTTCCCGCTGGTGTCTGGAGAACTGAAAGTACTTTAACGCTGCCAGTGCTAAAAGAGGCTGTGAGGACAGCCATTCTTTTGACATTAGAAAAGAGCCACATTTGTTTAACAAATTGCTATGCATTTATTATTTTTTATGCACACCCCCATTCCCTGCTTAGCCATTATTGTTTCAAACAATGTCTGTGCATTTTTGCTTAAAGATAACAGAAGAATACACAATGGAAAAATGCTGTGTTTTCTTTAGTCTTGTGCACCTGTGTTCAACAACAATCAAACCTTAAAAGGACAGCAAAACACAGCAAAAACTAAACAAAATAAAACCAAACAATCAATTAGATTAGCCTGCTTAGTTTAAAAAAGCATGCAAAGAAACTTCCTCCGGTGCATGCTGTCACAACAAAGACCATTAAACGTGTACCTGTAGCATTTATTTGCACCCAAGCAGAGCCATGCTGAAAACAGCTTATGAATTTGGCCTGTTATGGAGCATGAGCAAACACACCAGGTGTCTCGTTGCAGACGCACTGAGTCTAGTGTCAGGTTGCTGCCTCAGTCTGACAGCTAATGAAAACAAGTCAAGGGTAATGGCATGAAAGAATTACTGTTTTGCCGAGTACAATACGACAAAGCGGCAGACGAGACAGGAACGGCGTCAGTGATCTGTGATCTAGTGCAATACAAACAAAAAAATACATACAGACTAACAGGACACGGAACATTTGGTATATAAACTCCTGCGCAGACATATTGTGGATGCTACGTGCAGGTGGATGCAGAAGTCATAAGTCAATGATTTTCTGGTTTTGAATGATTCAATCGACTTCTTTCTGCAGTTAAAGGTGGAGTATGGGAAAATCTACACTGTCCTCCCATTGGAATGATTAAAAATGCTTTAAGAGTAATTTGATTACACTCTCAAGTAAAATGCATTTGAACTATATGGGTAATCCTATTGCAGTCTGCCTTCTTTGTCAATACGTGAGTAAGCTTGTGTGGTTTTTTAGGAGGTAGGTAAAAGTGATTCACCAAACACAGGAATGTTCACTACTCCCACAGAATTGTCCTGCACGTCCACACTCGCAAACTTTGACCTCCTGACTAAACTGATATCCAGCCAACCGCATCTGACAGCATGTGCTCATGATTAAAACAGGTCAAGTATTAAAACTTGCCTGATGTTTATCAACAACACTGCTGTGTAGCACGCCATCACATAAAAAAACACAAACAATACAATAAAATTACAGAACTGCATCATGTTAGCTAACATTCTCTCAAAGTTATCAAAATATGTTATTGCAGTAACATTAGCAGAACGTTTTTAACAGTACATATAATATACATTAAAAATATTGTTCCTAAGCTGTTAGTGGAATGTTTTAAAAACGTTACAGAATTAAAAAAAAGTTAGAATAATGTTCTTGTAAAAAAACAATAATGCTAATACAGCAGCAAAAACAACTGGATGTTTTGAACGTTCACAGAACAATTAAAATAAGGTTTTTAATGTTTTTATTACGTAATGGAAACGTTAGGGAAAGTTCTTACAACCTAAAATTGCCAGATGGGACAACAACATCTGAGTCTGAGTATTTTGCACACTTCTGAGCCACCGAGCGCTAGCCACAGTTAGCCAATAAAAAGCCACTTAGTCACCAACCTGTCCCAATATTAATAGACCCAAACAGTCAAAATGACTGACAGAGTGGCTCAGAGTTCTCTCACTGGCTACATAACAGTGCCCTACAGTCTGTTTTTTCTTTCTTTTTTCTTTTTTTTTTGACTACAGAGCCTAGAGCAAACAGAGACAGGTGTGATTTCTCAGGACTCCCTTTTAGTGTTTTTTGTCACGTAGTGCAAACTCTGCAGGCTGTTGCATAAAAATAAATTCACTCACATCACCCTCAATGAAATAACTCAAAGCGTCTCAGCGGACATGTGATTAATCAGAGCTGCAGAACCACTCCAGACAAGCCTGTAACATACGGCCTTGTGCTTCAAGCCGGAAGTCTTAGTTAATGCTAATTGATATCTGTGTCACAAGAGTCTTGTTTTCTCTGCTGCACACAGACACTCAAACACGTGCAGGACTGTTCGGAGCAAATAAAGTTTGCAGAGTTCACCCACCTGTGTTAAAGCTCTCTTTACTGCCAGAGTGATTTACTGCCACATTCCCAGCTAACAGGGAACGTCCTCAGAACGTTGGCTAATGTTCTCTAAAAGTTCTCTCACTTATCGGGAAATGTTTCAACGTTACATATCATGTATTAAAATTGGTATTCATAAATAGTTAGTAGAAGCCACAAAATTAAACAATTCAGAATAATATAATATATAATTACTATATATAATAATAATATAAGAATATACACAATATTCTTTTAACAGGGCAATAACATTATTGCAACATCTAAAAAAACCCTGACATTTTAAAATAAACTTTCAAAATTTTCAAAATATGTATATATGTGTGTGTTCAAAAAAGAATTCAAAAAACATTTTTATTAATTAATGGAAATATTAAGGAAATGTTCTTACAAACTACTATTGTTAGCTGGGTTTACACACCGTGTAGTTAAAATAAAAGCTGTGCCACTCAAAACACAATTCATATGATGAGAAAGTGTGAAAACTTTCATCATGCACGCTATATAGGTCTTCCCCAGGCTCCAGTTTTTAATGAAACTGTGAAAATGTACTTTGAGTCATAACGCTTGTAGTATGCTAATGTGTTGCCAGGCAACCGATAACAACACTGACCGAGGCTGTATACACACAGCGGTTAATCGCACTCCCAGGCAACCAGTTGTGTGGCAAACCAATATTGTTTCTTGGCACAGAACCTCCTTGTATAAAGCACTTCCTGTTTTTAAGCAGGCTGCCTGGCTCTGGAAGAATTAAGCACTTCATCAGATCGTGTACTAACAATACTGGGGAGTAAAGCAAATGCGTGTTCAGAGGTTTTGAAACTCCCCTAAAGAGCAGAGTAAACAAGTCGAGACAAAGACCAAACCAAAGACGCTTCCAGAACTTTAGCACAGTGCTATTGTGGGCTGAGACGGTACAAAACCAATTTCAGATGGGTCATATTGAATACAACATAAAGCACGTGGAAACTACACTGTGAAAACAACAAAACAAACACGCATAATCGAAGTAAAAAAAAAAAAAAATGACAATGCGATGGAGATATCTGACACGTTTTATTGCATTCCGAAATGAACAGTGTTACACATTGTCACGGTTGCGATGTAACATTAACAAAGCTTTAGAGGGCAAATATAGAGTAAGCATACATTATCATATCCTTGAACGGGTACAATCAACCATTCAACTGTCTACAAGAGTAAACATGCCAGTTTGGGGTTGTGGACTTCAGATTAACCATTAATCAAAAGAGTTGAAACTAACTAACTTATGCCAGCACCTGTTCTTCCTTTCTGTTAAACTGACAGCAGATACACCTCAGGTAAAAAGGAGAATGTTTTAAATCGATCACATGCGTGCTAACATGATGCCACACCGTGTGAGGCAATGTGGAGAGTCACCTGGCACACCTCCTGGAATAGATTAGCTCAAAATTGAGTACATCCTGTGTTAGCAATAATTAACACATTGAAGGTCATACTCTCCATACCTCCAACAGCAATGTAGCATGACTGGGATTTTCTACCCACAAGAAACATGACTGTAAAGTCACAGCACTGTGTAATCCAGTCTAAATCATGTGATCCTGGGGAATTCTCAACTGTTTACAGGAAAACTGGGTGCTTTCCTTAAAAGGAAAGCGATAGTTGACACAATGTTTCTTTCAGTTTTGAATGAATGAAACGTAAGCTATTGCAAACTTCACCCACGTTGCATTTTCCTGTCTATGCACGACGAAATTGGATTATGTCATTGCTGGTAAAAAGGCTTTAGTTAACAAAACCTTCCTAATTTATCTTCCAAATAATGTCAGTATAATGAAGTCCAGAAGACGCATTATGTATGAACACTATAGCGTTCTAAGCTTCAAATTGATTACTTTTCATATACAACGTATAACGTGGGTGGACAATGTTAAGAAGGTCGGTTATAAACATCATGAATGTGGGTGTGTATCGTCACTGTTACGTAGCTCACAACTGGTTGTTTGGGATAAGCTGCTGTCTACAATTAGCCTGCCACAAGCTGACACCCCCCCCACAACTCCACACACAACACAGATGAGACATTAAGGGTTTACGGACGTCCAAGGATCTAAGATCTAAAAGAGGACAACTGACCGTGGGCGGAAACATCTCACTTAGTCCAGGAAGAAGATCAGACATCATTAAAGACGCCTTTATTTGCCTAAAACTGACAACAGAATACTGACAATTAAGCCAAGTACTATCATGTGGCATTTAAGATCTGTTTTGGCTTTGTTTTGAAGCAGAAGAAATTCAGGTCATCTTTCAGCACAGTAACATGAATAAGAGTTTCCGCGGTCAAATCAGCAGATTACGTTTTACATTTTATTTTTAATCTTCGTAGTCTAGGAGACAGTTTCTATGGTAATACACAGTGAGTGTAAACACAGATGGGGGAAGGGTGGGGAAGTGAAGACAGGAAGTGGCTGACCCTGATGACGCAGTCAGCGCTGTCTTTTGGAGGGAAGGGCATGTAAATCTGACACGTTTTTGCCATGTGCTTTTCAAGGCAACTGAATTTTGCAAGCGCACGGTGCAACACAAACTACAAGTGATGGCGCAATTCTTATTGGTTCTTAGAAGTTTACTTAGATTTTTTGCAAAATCTATTTTGCTTTTTGGGCTAAAAATCTCGCTCCTTAACATGTGACATACTTACAATTCTGAGCCCGTGTGTGGCAACGTGGGTGCTCAAAAAAGGGTATTTCCCCTTTATCAATGTTTTCTAGCGGTGGGCTCCGCCCTGCTCTCAAAACCACTGATGTAAAGCTTTTGCAACAGTCTTTACTGTTGCTGTCACTGGTTTCTATAGCAACACAGATCGAGAAAGATCTACTGGCTACTCAAGATGTCATGCCACCAACTCCCCCCGCCCCCATAACCACCGAAGAGCTAAAGTAAAACATTATGTCATGCTTCTCAAAGATATTTTAGACATTATTACCTCATGTGATTGGAGTGGGATGCTGGTACAGCAAACTCATTCATTTCTCACTCTAGCCACTCACAATGGGCCATTTAATGGTCTTCCTGGGTTGGGCTCCCGGAGAGCCAAGCTAAATAAACAGGTGAGGCGTATGAATTCTAAATTTGGTCAATCTTTAAACCTATTTCGCACTTCTACCCGTGACTCACTTTCCCATTTCTCCTTACTTAGCCCTCCCAGTTAATGGGCCTTAAAATAGCCAAAGTGTCGTGGAAACAAACTTGTTTGTCAACAAGGACGGCTGTTTGCTTTTTAACCAGAATTTAAATTTCCATCTAAACCCTACTTGAATGTTTCAATCCTTATGAATTCCAGTACAAATAAATATTAAACACTGTTAAATATATGGTTTAAAATCTATTTTGATAACAAAATTATTAATATAAAAAGTATTATTATTGACGTGGTTCACAAGACTAGAGACCACACAAATCATCATCTGGTTTATTCATATACATGCTGTAGAACGCATGTGTTATTGTTCTGCCGGTATAGTTAATATGCTGTACCACCTTTAATTCACTTTCAACAGTTGCAAAGCAGTTGCAAACCAGCTGGATCTGGTTCTTCCCTGTTCCCTCTAGTACTCTCAGGGGAAACTGAAATCAGCAAACCAACTGGAGATGAGTCAGAGCTGTTGCCAAGGTCTTTGTTTCCCAATGAGAAAAACACACTCGTCTAAGTATTCAGAGCTGCCTGTTTTTGTAAGCAGACAGGGAACCCCTCATTATATGTGGAAAGGGCCGCGTCATGTCTTTTGCTTTAGACTGACGCATGGTTCTCATCCTGCTAATTTTAGATAGTTCAAGGATCTTCACACAAAGAAACCACACATGGCATCTGGAACACTTTCCATATGATGCCGCTGAATGTAAGAAGAGCTCAAGCTGCGATTATACAAGAGTAAAATTATGCTCATACATTTTTTTCCTACACCCATCTGAAACAAACCATCTCTGAGTAGCGATACTGTAAGTTAGGTGTTTAAAACAGAAAATAAATCTACCTCCAAATAAATGTTTTATTTATATATACTAGACTACACTGACATACAGATATTTAACCTACACATATATAAAAACAAATGTTGTACACAAGTGCTGTACAATTATAAAAGAACAGTGAAATAAACTGAAAATGGTAATAAACAGGGTAAAATAGAAGACAAGACAGAAATAAACAGTATTTGTTGAGTCATTGTGAGTGCTAGGTAAGCTCAAAACTTTATGAAAAACCTAAACAAAAACATGAACAGATAGATTTTCAGCCAAGATAAACATTATCATTGACATCACACCTGACTATGCTAGAAACCTGAATGTGCACTTTACATATTTTATTAGGCGAGGTGTCAGCAAAATAAAGTTGTTAGTTAAACTAGGTGCCAGTGAAAGTTAGGCCTACCTCAATAGGTTCTCCAAAGATTAAATGTGCTATTAGTGGGACCTCTAGCTGGAGAAATATTTAGGCTCTGTGTCTAACTCTGCTGTATCTCTTCAAAGAAACGAAGAAGAGCTGTTTTGGGTGAAAAGTTCAACTTCTACATGAGTAGTTGTCCAGAAACTGCTGACCCCTGACTGTGACCTGTGGTTTCACACATAGAGCACCTGTCCACTACAGACACTAATACAAAGGATCAAAGAAGATTATTGTCACACAGTTAAACCAATTAAAGACCTCAATGAAATACATCAGCTCGAGTGGCTCAGGGTCACTGTGGTTTTATTTAGAAGCTCAGTAGCCAGAGGTCAGACAACTAACATCTTGCAGACATATTAGCCTTTCAGAAGCGATTAGGTCCTGACGCATTAGACTAACCTATTTTCAGGTGCCTGGTTAGCCGGGATTTTTCCAGTGTCAACACTCTGGTAGTCATATGGCGCTCAGTGACCTACATCTCCTGTGGAATTGCCATCCATACTGACACACCCATTCCTTGATGAATGAACACTTTTACCTCCTTCAAATTAGGGCCTCTGAAGCTGGAATACAGCTTTAGCTAAAATTAGAGCATTAAACCAAAACACACAGGGGGCGTTCATGCTCCTGCCAGAGTATTTCCATCCCGTGCACAGCTCACATGTGTTTTTTATTATTATGCTGAGAATGAAGTGAACGGTTCAATAAAAACACAAACAACAACAACAGAAAAGGCATTTTTTCAGGTTTACAGAAATTAGAGTGTGCACAGATCTACTCGGAAATGATGAGTCAAAGTTTGGGTCACATCACTGGGAAGTTAAAACATTAACCTGATGGCATCTTGACGTCTGTTTCTCCAGACGCACGTTTAACCGGTAAACACCATCTCTAGGCTCACAGACTGATAAAAATTAACTTAAACGGATCTCAGGTTGTTTCATTTAAACCCATTAGTGTTATGATTAACTTCATTCTGGTAAAATTTTTGCTCAGAATATAATGTTTGTCTGAGTTCTCCTGGCACAATCGTTTTTTCACAAATCATTTTCATCTGAAATGTTTCTTTTCCCAACTGTCCTAAAGATGACGTCAGGTCTGGCAATGACAGAGGCTTTGATGTTAAAACTGTGTCTCATTTGCTGCTTGTGAGTAACAGAACTTTATTTTTAGGGCAAAAATATTGAGGGGAAAATAGTATGACTGTGGCAACAAATCAAACTAATGTATTGGGGCATAAAAATCATCCAGAAATGAGTGTACAGAATAAATGATCAAACATGGACCACTGGAAAGCTATGAGTGTGTTCTGGCCTGAAATGCCAGTTGAGTAGATTAATAGACAACTTTGAAAAGTAGCTTCTCTGTAGACCAATCTACGGAAGTCAGTGATCACTTGTGATTGATAATAGGAAAATGTGTTTGCGTGGAGCATGATTATAACTCAGAAAAAAATCACTATTTTGGTTATTTGGGATATTAATGGAATGGTAGGGAAGAGCGGCTTGGCAATAATAAAGCACAGATATTGCCTTTTGGCTCAGAGAAGCCCAAAGTCTTGGCAAATAGAAAGGAACCGCTTCAGTTATCTTTGGCTTGCCTTCACGCCAGATGAAAGTTCGGAGTACGGTCACTGGCAAGAGTCTGCTGTAAAAAGCACAATAGAAAAAGCCAAAGGCATTATGCAAGCTGAACTTAATGCATAAAATATTAAAATAATACCAGTTATATAATTATATTATAATTGTAATAATATTACAATATATTTGTATAATTATATTCTCTATATGCATATATGTTTAAGGTTCAATGTTCATTTATTGTCATTCTGTACATGTTGATACAAAATTTGTAACATTCTTTTGCAGGTCATGTCACTTATTAAACTCTTGTCCAATCTCAACCCCTTAACGCAAGACTGGTTATGCAAAAAGGCTCTTCTCTGACCTGCTAACTTGAACATATTTCATGACTTTGGTCATTCCTGTTATAAAACACCCTTTAAACTGTAACTTTCTTTTACAACTGAATAAATAAATCTGATAAAGGCTCTTACAAGCCTAAAGCTATGGTAAGAACAGATTTAAGAATCCCCCATCCATCACGGTACAAAGTATCTGGTATCAACTACAGTGTAAAATGTAATTCAAGGTGTGTCAAACCAGATTTTCATGTTACTTCCTCATGTCTCCCGACACCCTGTAATATAACTTGTCTTGCTGAAACAATCAAAAATGAAAGTGATAGGCTGTCTGCTGCTTTATCTTATGCCCTTTTCCTGTGAGCTGATCACTGCATCCTGAAAATCTGTCCTACCCCACCCTCTCCATCCGGACTGCTGCTCCCTCACTCTGCAGACAGCATACAAAAAGCTCTGTTCCAAATCACAGTCAGCTGCCTATGTAGGGAGTACACTACAAGGCAGGTCACTAGGTTTTTGGAACACAGCTAATCCTACCGTCACTGGGTTTGCTTTAATAGATATAAATATGTATCTTTTATGTACCATCCCAGTGAGTCATAAATGTGGTGGCGCCTAAAATGTGTCATAATTCTAGGTGTTTTAAAATTGGGTGAAGAAATGCCTCAAGAGTGGATGTTTTTAGGGGGTTTGCTATTTATTCCTTGAAGGCCGGACATACTGGGCACAAGTTCTGGAAATACAGACCTCAAGACAGCTGCTGGACGATACAGCGTTGTCAAGCCTAATCTGTAATCTGCTAATGAGAGCCTAAAGCGGGTCATTATCAACAGCCCTGATTGTCAATGACGTGCCTGCTCAGAATCCACCTAGTTTAATAGGCATGATACACAGGGACTGACGTCCAAAATTCACTTTAAATAAGATGAGTAAGTGTAAAGATTTATCAGTGTAATGGTAACATATCAACAACATGTTTTTCAATGACTGGGACATTTTCCATTACACCATCACTTGGGCTTGCAAACATTTTGATGTCGTAGAAAGCAATATTTGTTCTTTTGGTTTCATCAATATTTAATGCGCCAAATAACTGGGTTACAGCAATCTGTCTTTTGAAATTTGTTCCCTGGCATTTTGCCTGGTTTTCTAATCAGATCCCGGGGTCAGGCTGTGTATGAAAGCATCAGCACTGCTTACTCGAACCTGCTGCTTTGAAAACAAGGACTGTTGAGTTGCTCCACTCATGTCAGGCCAGCGCAGGTGAAGCTGCAGTCAGACCAGAAGCCTCAAGGTACATCAACAAGATCTGGAGCCAAAACTCTGAGCAAAACAACCTCGTTCACAAGTTCAGAGTGAGAAAAGTAGCATCCCAGCTAACAGGAAACGTTTCAGCTAACATTCTTTAAAAGTCTTCTCAAAGTTATGAAAAATGTTCTTGCAGTATCGTTAGTAGAGCGTTTTTTTAACCTTTTACATATATAAAACCTTATGCATATATAATCAATAATATTAGTCTTAAGCTGTTAGTGTTTTAAAAGTTACAAAATTAACAAAATGTTTAAATAGCATTCTTATAACTAAACAATAATGTTAATACAACATTTAAACACAAAAACTGTGCGTTTTGAACGTTCCTAGAACTTAAAAACAAAATAACATTTTTAAAGTTTTTGTTACTAATGGAAACGTTAAAGAAACGTTCTTACAACCTAAAACTGTAACTGTTAGTCTTCACTGTCCATTTATGGCATTCCTGAAGTAGGAGTTCAGCAGACACAACTCCAGGAGTAATATAACAGAGTGGGTGCTGACCAACTTACATCACGTATGGTGAGTCATCATAAGGTTGCATTATCTTGCCTGATTGGAAAGGCGGAGTTCTCGCTTTTTTATCTATTGTCATATCTGAATTTACAAGGACAACAAACACTGTATCAACAAACATCTGTAGTTGCTATGCAACGCTCAGTTGGTAAATAAATACAATATATACATTTGATACACACTCGCGTGTGAGCTTGGAGATATTTATCCAAGTACACTGTAGTTTCTAACCACA
Organism: Ambastaia sidthimunki; assembly: GCA_036877625.1. Classification (NCBI taxonomy): domain Eukaryota; kingdom Metazoa; phylum Chordata; class Actinopteri; order Cypriniformes; family Botiidae; genus Ambastaia; species Ambastaia sidthimunki. The sequence continues at coordinate 54,268 of JAZGTK010000679.1, forward strand.
TCTACAGTTAGGCATTAACCTACTGTAGATGAAATGGGCTTCTAATAAGCCTTCTACAATATCTAAGGCCATAATCTATTACAATTGTACTTTATACCAAGAAAAAACTGAGCATTTTTTGTTTTTTTCTGACCAATCCCTATTTCTTACACAGATAATTCACTCCATGTGAATTCAGAATAAAACTAAACAAAAACTTTCTTCATGGCATTTAAAAACATGCATGACTTACATCTCTGGAACACAAAACGAGATGTTTTGCACAATGCTTTAGGTTCAGCAGGACAATGAAAGTGAATGGAGACTGGTGTCTGTCAGGCCAAAATAACAAAAATATTCACTTTCACCATCCACGTTCATTGAATAGAAACGGTTTGAACATCCTGCTATGAATAATTTGTGTTCCATTACGGAAAGTACAGCATACAAGCTTCAAAAGACATGAGGCCAAACAAAAAACATTGCTCAGTGAACTGTGCCTTTATGATTTTCCACATTAGAATGTGATGGATGTGATTATAGACGACTACCTCATTTTAACCAATCCGCTTTCAAAGACTCGATGACATCCGAGACAAAAGAATCCTTACACAACACATGGTAAGACAGACACTTTATTAAATGCTAACTCATAAATGACAGGCTACGTCTTTGCATGTTTCACCATCTGCCATCATTTTAGATCCACTGAACGCATTTTGCTGAATTTCTCGGTTTGGAGACACGCCAAGGATTCCCTTCCATTTACATGAACAGTGTCAGGTGTTACATAAAGCACATAACTGAAATGACGCCCAAGTGAGGCATGAGAAATTACACAGTCATCACAGCCAGCCAACCGCTAATTAACCCTAAAAGTAATAATGTTACAACCTGACAGGTTATTTCAGCTGTCATTGTATTAATCCTGGTCTGACAGCTGTTCAATGGCACGTTATATAACCCACGGCCTGTCCATTCCAATGTTAACTGTTGACCAAACTGACTATCTGTGAAGTGCTGTAGTCTGCAGACAACTCGCTGAACTGCTGCGTGCATGAGCATTTATAGTCTTTTTTACCAAATCTTTCACATTTGTGAGATATTTGGCACACAGATGAAAGTTTGATGCTACGTGCAATACCCTAAACCACACATCCTGCTACATAACATGTCAGTTCAACACAAAACTGCTGCGGTTCAAGGTTACATAACAGACAAGAGCGCCCCTGCTGGTGATAATGTGATATTACACCTCACAGATCAGGCAGGGTACTGACTCGCATCCTATCTGTGTGAAAGCTAACAGGCAGATGAGGCTGTTTTCTGGAAAAATCAATTAAATGCAGCTGTAGAAAGTCTTGCTTGGTAAACAGCCAAGATCACGATCTGTCTGTGGTTTTATTTGCTATTGTAAGATTATTCTGAAACTGGTATGTTTGTAGTATTCAATTATTGATTTGACTCATTAAGAGAGTACTGAATTTAAACTTTTTAGGTTTATATACTGATATGTTTAACACTTTTTGCAGGCACATTTAAAATAAATTTCTTGACTTGTTTGTCTTCTTTAAAAAACACACACAAATTCACTTTTTCTGAGGAAACAAGACTGGGCTGAACTTTTCAGCATCTTATTTACTGAAAGAAAGAGAGGTTTTCTCTGTGAAGGAAACACTATCTGACACCCAACCCCTTCCACTTCCTGAAACAGCGGCACAACCCTTACAGATGGTCAAAGCATGTTGGCCTAGTTACTGTGCACTTAACGCATGCTAGGACTATTAACTATTTAAAGAAAACGCATCTTGAATGTGGAGAGGATGTAACGGTCTACCATAATCTAGCAAACTATGCTGGAACTGAACGGCATCACTGAACCACAAAGAGTGTGTGTGACTACAATGTGCTTCTGAATATATGCCTGGTGATGAGAAGCCTGATTTTTCTTTTAATGATAAAACTCTGCCGTGACCACAAGCAACAACAGCCCAGGAAATTTTCAGCTAACAGGGAACATTCTCAGAATGTTTAACAGCTTCTATCAGTTCAAAAACATTTTCTCTCAAATCAAAACGTTGGTAGGCCTTTTTTAACATTATATCAAAAACATCACTATTAGTTTGTTTAAAACATGCCACTAACAAATGTTTCAGAAAAATGTTTAAATAATGTTGCAAAATGTTTAAATAATATTCTTATAACCAAGCCATAATGTTAATTCAACATGACATGATTTTAAACATTCTTAGAACATTTAAAATAACATATCTGTTACTTAATAGAATCATTAGGGAAACGTTCTTACAACCCAATACTGCTAGCGAGTATTGCAGTAATACCACACACTACAGAATTATCCATAAATAAACG